>JASDQU010011817.1:98851-109671 GCA_032191745.1 Picea mariana | reverse complement strand
TATCATTTATTCCGTGAAAATTGTCCAAGTGACGAGTGATTTATGAGAACAAAGCCATCGATACCATACAAATTGATTGGGTTCCAAATATAAAGAAGCAATTCGTACCTTTTGTGTATGTGGCACATTATGTAGATCAAAGAATTGCTCCATCTGAATTATCCATGTGATTGGGTCCTTGCCATCAAAATTCCTCATATCAACCTTAGGAACATGGTTGGTATTCAACCCAAAGTTGGAGTTTCTCCATTCTTGATTCACCTTCCTTGTGTCCTCATCATGAATTTCATGGGATACATTTTCACTTTTAGGTGTCCTCTCTATTAGGAATTTTTTCAATCCTTCCATGATCTCCCCTTTTAAACCATCCATCTTAGTATTTATTGCCTCAAACTTAGCTTCCATCTCTTGTAGTTCATCTTTTGTTACTGTCTTATTTTGTAAATCATTTATGTCCCTATGCATTTCTTCACCTTTATCAAGAGTCCAAGTAGGATTGTTTGGAGGCTTATTTGGTGTAGAAGCTCCCTTTTTTGGTGGCATGTTGGCCAAGTATCACTTTAAACCTTGATTTTGAGGTGGTTCTACTAGACAATCTTTCTTTTAATTTATCTCTAAAATTTCATCCCTTCTGAATATGAATTCTTCCTTTTTGTAGGTCTTTGATATTTCTTCTCTGCAATGCCATAGGTTTGATCAAAATTGGATGTGCCAAGTGGAATTTATGGTAACTTCCCCACAACTTGTTGATTTTTTTCCTTTCCAGGAGATATCACTTGTATAACATTCCCCACACAAAATAATTGATATAAAATTCTAAAACTCATACCAGAACTACAATGGTTTGTCCACTATCCAATGCAACTGGTCTCACTCAATTTGGATACTCTAGGAAGAATTTATGATTGTTTTACCCAGAACACCCACTTGAGACTAGTCATATACCCTATCTTCCACAGGGTCTATCTACAAATATAAGATGACCCAGAAGCTAATACCTTACTAATTTTTGTGAAAATCCTTTGGATTTTATGGTCTGAAACGTTACAGAAATTTTTTTATAGCGAAATTATGCAATGACTTAGTTTAGGATGATTCCAGAACCCTATATTAGAAAGGTTGTATCTACAAAAGTATAAGGCCTCAGGAGATGAAATTTTAACCCAATGTACCTTGATACGTCTAATAAATATCCTTCAAGTCGTTCCTTCTGAATCATTGTAGAAAAAATCTTATAGCTAAAATTCCAAGGTCTCATATGTAGCAACGAAACCCCACGACCTTGAGCTCTGATACCATATGGTAGGAACCAAAATATCATATAGCATAGAAAAAACTTAGAATAAGTACTCAATGCCTTGAAAAAGAGAGAAATTCAGATAATAAGCCTCTTCAAGGGGGAAACCTCTATTCTCGGAGATAAGCTACCACCATTCTAGCTAGCTTGTGTGATTTTGCATTTTATAGTCTTTTATGATTTAGACAGTTATTAATAAAATTTGATCTTTACTTTATTACTTTTTTCCTTGCCATATCTCTATGTAATTCTTTGTTATATATCTATTTTATCTCTACCTTCATATCATTCCTAAAATAATCCAGATCAGTGGTATCGAGCGATCTTCTCCTTATCGTTCTTAGTGCATGTTCCCAATGAGGTCAAGGTATAGAGAGTTGTGTCTCGAGCTTGTATATCTTGAGGAAAAACACTATCGCACACCCAAGTGACCTTCCATGGCATAAGAAAATAGGGACGATGGGACAAGAGATGCTTTCAAACTGTTGCTCGAGGAAGCCCTCGCGTGACAGAGGAACAAAATGATGGATAGTTTCGCCCATAGCCTTCGACGACTGTCGGCAACAATGGAGGCACTTTCAACTAGAAATCACTTCGAAGGTGAGAGGCCATTCAAGGTACAATTTAAGTTTGATATTCCTTTATTTTAAGGCCAGATAGACATTGACACTTTGGAAAAATCATTAAATCTGCTAGAGGGTTATTTATCTGTCCACAATTTTTCCAATAGTAAAAAAATCACCTTCGTGTTCCTTAAGGCCCTTCCTCATGTCAAATATTGGTGGGAGAATTACTGTGAGCAACATGTCGAGGATGAGTCTGGAAATTTTGGGCCAGGACCCACTTGGGAGGCTTTTGTTGATGCTCTCAAGGAAAAATATTACCCTGTTGGAAGTTATGATGACTAGTACATGAGATGGACCACACTGCACCAAGATAAGGGCCAAACAGTGTCGGAGTTCACAAATACTTTCCATACCTTGCACACCAAGATGGGTATCAAACAATTGAAGCGACATATGGTCATAAAATATTGTGGGGCTCTGCACCGATACATACAAATCGAAATGGAGTTTATGGAAATCTTGTCATTGGGAGCCGCTTGTCGATATGCTGTCAAAATTGAGTAGAAATTCAAGAAAAAAAACAAGTGGGAGTTTAGATATGAAAATACAAAACAACCAAAGTATGGTAAGGGTGGCCCTAACTCCAAGGAAAAAGGACAGAGAAAATATGGCCAACCCGAGGATAACCATCCCAAGCCACCAACAAAGAAGGGTAATGGGAAGTCGAAGGACACTCGAAAATGGTTCAAGTTCCACAAAAGCCCTTGGAAAAATACTGATGAATGTTGCTCCAAAAAGTCATTGTTGGCTGAGACAAAAGCCCCTAGGTCATATGTTGACTCAAACTTTGATTCTAATTCAGAAAAGGGAAGACAAATCATTGATGCATAACCTAGTGTCACCATCAATACCACAAAAGTCCATCCATAGGAACCGAAGGATCCTGAAGAAGGGGAGCATATTTTCCACTCACATATGTGGGTGAAGGGAACCCCACTCCATTTAATTGTTGACAGTGGTAGCTAGAAGAACCTGATTTCAACAGATGTTTTCAAGAGGTCTAAATTTACAATGACACAACATCCGCAACCATACACCATTGGTTGACTCAACCAGGGACGTGACATCCACGTTAGCCAACAATGTCGCCTGCACTACGACCTAAAAACCTTTAAAGACGAAGTATTGTGTGATGTTTTCCCACTTTAAGTTTGTGATGTTTTTCTAGGACATCCATATATGTGGAAACACCATGTTGTTTATGAATCTAGGTCCCGTGGTGTCATTATTACTTTGGGAGATCAACTCTACAGGGTACCGAAGGCAGTCCCAAATACTGCGGTCTCTTTGATCTCTATGAAGTAGTGCATAATGGTGGTTTCTCAGAATGAGAGATTTTTCCTTTGTATGTTCAATCAGAAGGTCACTACCTGCCAAAACCTTTGCACAGGTTCTATCTTCCCAACAACAATAGGTGGAAGAAATATTAGAGGAGTACAAAGACATATTCTCCTCGCCTACTAGGGTACCTGTGCACTGTCAGGTAAAGCACCCAATTGATCTGACACTCGATGCCCCTCTTCCTAATGGTCTTGTATATAGGTGTTATGTTATGGAGAATGAAGAAATCAAATGCCATATCTAAGAGCTAACTTTGAAGGGTCACATTAGACCCATCTCCTAACCTTACAAGAGCCTAATTTTTCTAGTACAAAAGAAGGATGGGACAGGGCGACTTTGTATTGATTATAGAGCCCTAAACAAGATCACAACCAAGAACTGGTACCCAATTCCTTGGATTGATGATCTTCTCAATCTGCTCAAGGGAACCAAGTTTTTTAGTAAAAATGATCTGAAGTTAGGTTACCACCAGGTGTCGATTGAGGACCACACTACTAAATTTAAAAAAAAACCTTCCACTATTGCAGTCTAGTTTTGATGGTGCAATACCCACCCTATCCATACAAGAGGGGAGTCCATATAGGAGTACCCTTGGAGCTTCACTTGGGACTTTTGCATTCAGTTGGAGAGTTTCCAAGGTACGCAAGAGGTTTACAGAACTTTCCAAATGAGGTCGAGCCCAAATAGTTACATATTTCACGGGGGTTTCAGATAAACCAGGTCTTAGGTCATCCTCATGGGTTGTGTACGAATGTCTTGCAAGGCCTTTATAGATGTCCAACAATTATCCCACGAGGACCTCTACGATTGGGATTGCAACAAGCCATTTGGATTAGGTTCATAGGATTACAGGAGGGCATCTAGTAGAGCAGACATTACTGGAGCAGAGCATCACAAGAAGAATCATAGATTAGCATCATTCTAGGTTTCCTTGTATTGTTTATGTTAGTATATTTGTGCAGTTGCCTTTCAACCATTAGAATTGTGTGTTCATGATTATTCTACAACTGTTATTACAACCATTAGATATAATTGTATTGTTGTTTCCATCCATCATAAGATGTCATGGTTATTTGCTCTATTTTCTGTTTAATGGATGCATGTAATGTGTTTTTCAATATTCTTGTATGAGCAAGATACTTGTAAGGGGTTAAGAACAACATTAATTCCAAGTGTTTGACATATTTACAAAAGGAGAATTAACAATTTTTGGAAAACAAACACAACAAACCCACATAATCTAGTTGGGGACATTACAATGGTATCAAAGTTGGTGATCTTTCCAACCTATGATTTATTGAGGCATTTATGCCAAAGAAAACTAGAGGATGAGGGAAGAAACCCACCCTAGGACCAGAACCATCATAAGAAGTAGAAGTAGACGGAGTTATGGGGGACCATCTTGAAGATAGAACCATACAACTGTTCGAATCCATAGCTAATGGGAAACAACAATTGACACAATTCCTGACACAGTATTTTTTTGCCAACCAAGCAAACCAAAACCAGGGAGATACCAATGGGAACCATGCAAAGGATGTCAATAGAGGTGGTAGGAATCCCGAAGGGAGTAATACCTATGTTTCGGCATAGAGTGTCTTCCAATCGAGTAGCAGAAAGGCACCTAGACCATTATTTCCAACATTCCTTGAGGAGTAGCCTACAAAAGCACTGGAGTAACATGGAGCGAAAGACATGAACTCCTACTTTAGGGAGTATCAGTTTTTGGAAGCAGGATCCTAGGAAGAGATGTATTAAAATGACTACTACAACCTCATGATGAGAAACAAAGCCAGGGCAAGACAGAATCAACAAAATTTCAATCTTCTACACAAATTAGGGAAAATGACTATCCCATTTTTGGACATGTTTGACAGGTGCACAAACCAAGCATGGGTACATAATTTGGACACTTATTTCCATATTAACTTGTCGACGGAGGTAGAGGAAATCAATTTTTCCAATCTTCATTTGTATGGAGAGGCTCATGAGTGGTGGTACCATGGGGTACTAACATTGGGTCATTCCAACATCACATCATATGAGGATTTCACCTAGAGGTTGATGGACAGGTTCGATAGGAAGGACCCTGAGATCCACTTCAAGGAATTAGAATAACTGAGGCAGACAAGTTCACCAGAGGCCTATGTTACATAGTTCCAATGGATGGCGATCACAGTGACTGAAGTTTATGAGCAGAGATTGGTGATGTTATTCACGGAGGGCTTGGTTGAGCCCTTAAGAGGTTGGGTGAAGGATTTCAGGCCAAACACACTACAAGAAGTTATCATTAAGAAATAGGTTATGGAAGACACAGTCCCCAGGAAGACACTGGAAAAAATATTTATCCCACATAAGGGTCAGGTGTCAAAACCTCCCTAGAAGACATTGACAAGGAAGGATAGGCTGGATGAGGAAACTCAAAGGGAACTAAGGAGAAAGAAGATTTGTTACAGTTGCAAGGAGTCATGGGAACCATGTCATTGATGTATGGTAAAAGGAAATTTCCATTATATTGAGGTAGTTTTTGATGATGAGGATTACGGTGATGATGAGGGCATTGTATAGGACAATGGTGAACTGTCACTCCCCAATGCTACAAAGAAGGTGCCATTGTAGGATAGTTCCAAGGGAGTGACTATTGAAACATTGTTAAGAGTCCCTAAATACTACACATTCAGGGTCAGAGGCATTGTACAGGGATAGAGGGGTACAACATTGATTGATGGTGGAGCCACCCACAACTTCATTGAAGTTGCATTTGTCACTAGGAGACAGATCCTCATGGAGGACTTCGAGGGATTGAATGTGGTAGTAATGAATGGGTACAACATGGAGTGTACTTAAAGGATTAGGGGATTAGAAGTAACATTTGGAAACTATATGTTGACCGATGACTTTTATGTCAAATATTTAGCAGATACTCATGTGGTTCTACGAGTTTAGTAGATGTAATCATTGGGAGATATTTACATGAATTATCAGGACATGAAGACAAAGTTCTAGGAAAAGGGTGGACAATGAGTCATATTAAGAGGTATTTTGATAGGTTCCCCCATGATCGATTCTAACCATTGCATGAAGGCCCTTTTTAGACACAAGGACGTGGATTGTGTAATAATGTGCTTGATCACCATGGAGAAGCCATCCCAATATCACCAACATTGCCTTGCAGATATCCATGCATTTCTTGGAAACAATGAAAGAGTTTTTGAACCATTTCGAGCAGGGAGATGACCTGACAGAGGATTTGAGCATGTCATTAAGTTAGAAGAGGATTCAAATCCCATGACTAACACACCCTACAGGCATCCAAAGAGGTTCAAGGAAGAAATAGAGAAGGCCATAAAGGAATTACTGGATATGGAACATATCAGGCCTATTTCTAGTCCTTTCGCTTCATCAGTTGCACTGGTAAAGAAGAAAGATGCCACTATGAGGATGTGCATAGACTACAGGGAACTGAACAAGAAGACCATCAAAAACTGATACCCCATACCCAGGATTGATGAGATGATAGACGAGATGCATGTGGAAATATATTTCTCAAAGGTTGATCTACGATTAGGTTACCACCAAATTCAGGACAGAGAAAAAGATATCCATAAAACAACATTCAAGTTTCACTATGGGCACTATGAGTTTCTAGTCATTCCCTTCGGGTTGAATAATGCACCAACTAAGTTTTAGTCATGCACGAACCATATCTTCAAGAAATAGTTGAGGAAATTCTTACTTTGTGTTCTTTGACGATTTTATGATCTACAAACGGACGTGGGAGGAACATCTGAAGCATGTGGATGATATTCTCACCATTATGGAGGAGAAGTCTCTTTTTTTCAAGGAAGAAAAGTGAGAGTTTGGGTTGATAGAAATCCTCTATTTGGGACACATGATTGGGATTGAGGGATTAAAGGTACATTAGGAGAATATGCAAAAAATATTACATTGTCCCACCCCTAGATCACTCATATATCTGTGATTATTCTTCGGGATATGCATTTATTATAGGAACTTTGTGAAAGGATTTTCACAATTGGTTGTGCCATCGACAAGCCTCACTAAGAAGGGGGAATTCTGATGGTTAGAGGATGCACAAATAAAATTCGATAGAATGAAGAGGGTGATGATCACTTTCCCATTATTATCGCTTCCATATTTCACACAACCTTTTGTTCCGGAGTGTGATGCATCCGATGAAGGGATAGGTGAAATACTTATGCAGATTCGACACCTAATATATTTTGAGAGACAAAATATAATATAATCAAAGAAGCTATATCTGATCTATGATAAGGAGATGTTGGATATCATGCATGCATTGGCCAAGTTTAGACAATACTTGGTAGGAAGACAGTTTGAGGTTAGGACAAACCACAACAACTTGAGATATTTTTTGGAGCAGTGAGATTTGAACAAGAGGCAACATAAATGGGTTAGTAATGTGTAGTAATATGATTTTGACATTGAATATGTAAAGGGGGAGAAGAACATATTTGCTGAAGCCTTATCGAGGAGACCTGCAACTTTCTCCATGACATAGATTTCAACATACTAGAAGCCCATTCTTTTGGTGGAATACTCCAAGAATAGATTTTCTTGTGCGCTGATGGAGGGAAGTATTCAGGATGACAGGTACAGGGTAGTGGATGAAATAATCTGATGCAAGAGCATCATACTCAAGCACAAAGAGGAGGAAAGCTGAAAACGCACCAGCGCACATTTTGAGAATGTTTTGAATTTAAAAGATAAAACATTAATGAAATACCTTGAAAGGATGCATTCACATTTATGTTTTGAGTTGTAATATAGATCTTGAGAGGTTGCCCTCATCTGCCATTAGGAGGCATTTATTGTAATTAATGTAAGGTAGTTGTAGCTTTTAATTTTGATAAGATAGCTTGTAATGTAGGAGGGAAAACTCTAAGGAATCTCCCTCGCATGTATTGTAGTATCATTATTTTAATTGTAAGAGAGGAAGAGCGAGAGAATAGGAGAATGGAGCAGAAGATAGGCTATAGAATATTGTATAATCAGATAGTGGTTTCTATTGAACCCATGTATAGATGCACTTGGATAAATATAAGAAAGCTTTGATCCAAATTCATGGTGTTTATGAATTCTTTTTACATCTATTGAATGGTATGTTTACGGTTTTCTTATATGCTATGTTATGTATTTGTTTCAATGTTGTGTGTGTATGTATGATTTCATGTTGAATGTATGAAGTCTGTGAGAAGAAGAGTATGAGTTTCAATTGTTTCTCGTCTTGAGAATTCCTTCAAGGAGTGCAGTGAAGGTCTGCAAAGAGTACATTGACAAGTTCTGATTTTTATCTCAGAAAAACTCAGGAGAGATACCATTGTTCTTATATGAGAAAAAGTGTGAGTATAGCATAGATCCATGCAAGGAGTGCGCAGGCCAGTTGAAGTATTAGACTTTTCCAACCCAGTGAGTGGTTGAAGAGTTACTATCACAAGGAGTGCACATAACTGAGAAGTTCATATAATCAGAGATTATCAAGAAGTTGCAAGAAGTGCATGAATCCCTTGGAAATATTGAGTTTGAAGCGAAGTATAATCTCAAGAGGGATAGAAACTTCATGGAGTTCAAAGGAAGGATGCAGCTCACAGAGGCTTCATAGAAAACCAAGTTCAGGAGGAAATATGCCAAGTTGTTTGGCCAGGAGTTGCTAAGGAAATCAACGAACGGTCGATATTCTCAGAGGGAGAACCACCGATTCACTATGGACTGTTGGATCTAGTTGATCAGCGGAGGAGTTAAGATTGAGTGTTTTTTAACACTCAAAAGATTAGGAGGAATAATCGTCATTAGATATGGACCAATGAGAGTCGTTGATATCGTAATTCGAATTTCAGCATTTCGGGATTTGGGAGTGTGGAGAAAGTCGTTACAAGAAGTCAAGAGTCACGAAATCTCGATTCGTGAAATCCCGACAGGATCTGGGCCGTCAGATCATAGAAGGATATGGATCGTTGATCCATAGCAAAGAAGTCATGAGTTCAGACTTCGAGAGAAGGAGAGGAGGTTGCATCATGAACTCCTGAGTCACGAAATTCCAATGCGCTTGAAGGTGGACTCCAGGACATGACTAAGGTCATATGGTCGAGGAATAAGGGAGGATTTGAGGACCCGTTAGCCCATTTTGGGGTTTCGGGGATTGAAGGAGCCAGGGGGACTCACAACAGGAATTGTGAAGTCGCGAAACCCAAAAC
Source organism: Picea mariana (assembly GCA_032191745.1). Taxonomy (NCBI): domain Eukaryota; kingdom Viridiplantae; phylum Streptophyta; class Pinopsida; order Pinales; family Pinaceae; genus Picea; species Picea mariana. Next base: position 100,171 of record JASDQU010011817.1, on the reverse strand, counting down.
ACCTTTTCGGGTGAAGGTCGTGGTCATATCGGTTGGTCACGTGGAGTTGAGGGTTGCGCCTTGTGCTTGTTCGCACAAGCATAACTCTATAAGGACCTGTGGTTACAAGTGAGAATATTTCAGTTGGGAATCAAAGAGTAATTTCGACTCAAAGGGGAGATTAAGAATGATTCTTAGATTGAGAGGTCAAGCAGACCCTGCTGAGGTAGGGGTGTTGCGCTAGGTGGTATCGAAGCCTAGTTAACAACTTTGGTTTTCTGTAGAGGGAAGACAGAGGATAGTTTTTATTGAATTTTGCATGGACAGATTGAAACAATGTCGCCAATAAGGTGTCAAGAGAGAGTTGTGACCGATCCAGCTATGGAAAGGGAAATGAGAGAAATTTGTGCTCGATTAGATGCTATGGAGACAACACAGAGATGAACTATTGATGCTAGAGATGTCAATGAAGCCAAAAGTGAGAATGAGGCTGGAAATAAAGAATAAGTTGTAGCCGAAGATGTTGTAGAAGATCATCTATTTAGAGTCGTTGCAAGAATAGGGTCCAGAGAAAAAATGGACATCCTGATGTATGAAGGAAACTTAGACTTTGGGGAGCTACTAGATTAGTTTAGACATATGGATAAATACTTCGACTATGAGGATGTCGAAGAAGACAAGAAATTTAAACATGTTGTCATTAGACTTAAAGGGCATGAAACACTATGGTGGGATGAACTGCAGGTTGACAGGTGCTGCAAGGGAAAGCAAAGAATCAAAAGCTGGGATAGGATGGTCGCCAAGATGAAGGCCAGGTTTATACCTAGAGACTACCAAATTAATTTGTTTCAAAGAATGAAAAAATTGAGACAGAAAGGGATGATAGTGAAGGAATACACTGAAGAGTTCTATAGGATAAACATTAGAGCTGGTCATCATGAGAGTGATGATGAGGAAGTCGCCAGATACATGAATGGTCTGAGATATGACATTCAAGATGGGATGAGCATGATGACAATCAGGAATGTAGAAGATGCTTATCAATTGGCTTTAAAGGCATAAGAGAAATTGTCCCAAAAGCAAGTTCAAAGTGGTAGAGGTAGAATGCAGATCAGAGGCAAAGACGTTGCCTAGGACAGAGTACAAAATCCCAAAGATGAAGAAAATAAACCTCATAACTACCCAGAAAGAGGAGGAAGTTCACAGGGAAGACAATATGCTGATAGAAACACTTTTCCACGAGCAAGAGGAAGAGGAAGGGGTAGAGGTGGTGAGATAGAGTGTTTTGTCTATGGAAAGATTAAGCATAAATATTTTGAATGTCCCGATAGAAAAAGATAT
>JASDQU010011817.1:77089-98554 GCA_032191745.1 Picea mariana | reverse complement strand
GTTGAGGTGTCAACCTTGTAGGTTGAGGTGTTTTAGAACAAGCAGCATTATTCTCTCTATAGATGTTAGGATTGGTCCTTCAAGTAGCCATAGCCATATTTTTACTTTCAACATTTCTTTCCACCCTAAATGCATTCTCGAATGATTTGGGTTCCCAAAGGCGAACCTCATGTTGAATGTTATCCTTTAAAGTTCCTATGAATACATCAATCAAGTGCTCATCTGGAATATATGTTATCTTTATATTCAATCTTTGGAAGTTCTCAATGTGCTCTGTAACTGAACCCTTTTGCTTGAGATTTATCAATTGGCTAAAGAAGGTATTGCTCCTTGTATCCTCATAGTGTGCTATCATTTCTTCCGTGAAAATTGTCCAAGTGACGAGTGATTTATGATAACAAAGCCATCGATACCATACAAACTGATTGGGTTCCAAATATAAAGAAGCAATTCGTACCTTTTGTGTATGTGGCACATTATGTAGATCAAAGAATTGCTCCATCTGAATTATCCATGTGATTGGTTCCTTGCCATCAAACTTCCTCATATCGATCTTAGGAACCTGGTTGGTATTCAACCCAAAGTTGGAGTTTCTCCATTCTTGATTCACCTTCCTTGTGTCCTCATCATGAATTTCATGGGATACATTTTCACTTTTAGGTGTCCTCTCTATTAGGAATTTTTTCAATCCTTCCATGATCTCCCCTTTTAAACCATCCATCTTAGTATTTATTGCCTCAAACTTAGCTTCCATCTCTTGTAGTTCATCTTTTGTTACTGTCTTATTTTGTAAATCATTTATGTCCCTATGCATTTCTTCACCTTTATCAAGAGTCCAAGTAGGATTTTTTGGAGGCTTATTTGGTGTAGAAGTTCCCTTTTTTGGTGGCATGTTGGCCAAGTATCACTTTAAACCTTGATTTTGAGGTGGTTCTTCTAGACAATCTTTCTTTTAATTTATCTCCAAAATTTCATCCCTTCTGAATATGAATTTTTCCTTTTTGTAGGTCTTTGATATTTCTTCTCTGTAATGCCAAGTGGAATTTATGGTAACTTCCCCACAACTTGCTGATTTTTTTCCTTTCCAGAAGATATCACTTGTATAACATTCCCCACACAAAATAATTGATATAAAATTCTAAAACTCATACCAAAACTACAATGGTCTGTCCACTATCCAATGCAACTGGTCTCACTCAATTTGGATACTCTAGGAAGAATTTATGATTGTTTTACCCAGAACACCCACTTGAGACTAGTCATATACCCTATCTTCCACAGGGTCTATCTACAAATTTAAGATGATCTAGAAGCTAATACCTTACTAATTTTTGTGAAAATCCTCCGGATTTTAGGGTCTGAAACGTTACAGAAATTTTTTTATAGCGAAAATTCTGCAATGACTTAGTTTAGGATGATTCCAAAACCCTATATTAGAAAGGTTGTATATATGAAAGTATAAGGCCTCAGGAGATGAAATTTTAACCCAACGTACCTTGATATGTCTAATAAATATCCTCCAAGTTGTTCCTTCTGAATCATTGTAGAAAAAATTTTATAGCTAAAATTCCAAGGTCTCAGATGTAGCAGCGAAACCCCAAGACCTTGAGCTCTGATACCATATGGTAGGAACCAAAATATCATATAGCATAGAAAAAACTTAGAATAAGTACTCAACGCCTTGAAAAAGAGAGAAATTCAGATAATAAGCCTCTTCAAGGGGGAAACCTCTATTCTCGGAGATAAGCTACCACCATTCTAGCTAGCTTGTGTGATTTTGCATTTTATAGTCTTTTATGATTCAGACAGTTATTAATAAAATTTGATCTTTACTTTATTACTTTTTTCCTTGCCATATCTCTATGCAATTCTTTTTTATATATCTATTTTATCTCTACCTTCATATCATTCCTAAAATAATCCAGATCAGTGGTACTGAGCGATCTTCTCCTTATCGTCCTTAGTGCATGTCCCCGATGAGGTCAAGGTATAGAGAGTTGTGTCTCGAGCTTGTATATCTTGAGGAAAAAAACTATCACACACCCAAGTGACCTTCCATGGCATAAGAAAATAGGGACGATGGGACAAGATATCCTTTCAAACTGTTGCTCGAGGAAGCCCTCGCGTGACAGAGGAACAAAATGATGGATAGTTTTTCCCATATCCTTCGACGATTGTCGGCAACAATGGAGGCACTTTCAACTAGAAATCACTTCGAAGGTGAGAGGCCATTCAAGGTACAATTTAAGTTTGATATTCCTTTATTTTAAGGCCAGATAGACGTCGACACTTTGGAAAAATCATTAAATCTGCTAGAGGGTTATTTATCTGTCCACAATTTTTCCAATAGTAAAAAAATCACCTTCGTGTTCATTAAAGCCCTTCCTCATGTCAAATATTGGTGGGAGAATTACTGTGAGCAACATGTCGAGGATGAGTCTGGAAATTTTGGGCCAGGACCCACTTGGGAGGCTTTTGTTGATGCCCTCAAGGAAAAATATTACCTTGTTGGAAGTTATGATGACTAGTACATGAGATGGACCACACTGCACCAAGATACGGGCCAAACAGTGTTGGAGTTCACAAATACTTTCCATACCTTGCACACCAAGATGGGTATCAAATAATTCAAGTGGCATATGGTCATAAAATATTGTGGGGCTCTGCACCGATACATCCAAATCGAAATGGAGTTTATGAAAATCTTGTCATTGGGAGCCACTTGTCGATATGCTGTCAAAATCGAGCAGAAATTCAAGAAAAAAAACAAGTGGGAGTTTAGATATGAAAATCCACAACAACCAAAGTATGGTAAGGGTGGCCCTAACTCCAAGGAAAAAGGACAGATAAAATATGGCCAACTCGAGGATAACCATCCCAAGCCACCAACAAAGAAGGGTAATGGGAAGTCGAAGGACACTTGAAAATGGTTCAAGTTCCACAAAAGCCCTTGGAAAAATACTGATGAATGTCGCTCCAAAAAGTCATTGTTGGCTGAGACAAAATCCCCTAGGTCATATGCTGACTCAAACTTTGATTCTAATTCAGAAAAATGAAGACAAATCATTGATACATAACCTAGTGTCACCATCAATACCACAAAAGTCCATCCATAGGAACCGAAGGATCCTGAAGAAGGGGAGCATATTTTCCACTCACATATGTGGGTGAAGGGAACCCCACTCCATTTAATTGTTGACGGTGGTAGCTAGAAGAACCTGATTTCAACAGATGTTTTCAAGAGGTCTAAATTTACAATGACACAACATCCTCAACCATACACCATTGGTTGACTCAACCAGGGACATGACATCCACGTTAGCCAACAATGTCGCCTGCACTACGACATAAAAACCTTTAAAGACGAAGTATTGTGTGACATTTTCCCACTTCAAGTTTGTGATGTTTTTCTAGGACATCCATATATGTGGAAACACCATGTTGTTTATGAATCTAGGTCCCGTAGTGTCATTATTACTTTGGGAGATCAACTCTACAGGGTACCGAAGGCAGTCCCAAATACCGCGGTCTTTTTGATCTCTATGAAGTAGTGCATAAAGGTGGTTTCTCAGAATGAGAGATTTTTCCTTTGTATGTTCAATAAGAAGGTCACTACCTGCCAAAACCTTTGCACATGGTCAATCTTCCCAACAACAATAGGTGGAAGAAATATTAGAGGAGTACAAAGACATATTCTCCTCGCCTACTGGGGTACCTGTGCACTGTCAGGTAAAGCACCCAATTGATCCGACACTCGATGCCCCTCTTCCTAATGGTCCTGTATATAGGTGTTATGTTATGGAGAATGAAGAAATCAAATGCCAGATCTAAGAGCTAACTTTGAAGGGTCACATCAAACCCATCTCCTAACCTTACAGGAACCTAATTTTTCTAGTACAAAAGAAGGATGGGACAGGGTGACTTTGTATTGATTATAGAGCCCTGAACAAGATCACAACCAAGAACTGGTACCCAATTCCTTGGATTGATGATCTTCTCAATCTGCTCAAGGGAACCAAGTTTTTTAGTAAAAATGATCTGAAGTTAGGTTACCACCAGGTGTCGATTGAGGACCACACTACTAAATTTTAGAAAAACCCTTCCACTACTGCAGTCTAGTTTTGATGGTGCAATACCCACCCTAGCCGTACAAGAGGGGATTCCATATAGGAGTACCCTTGGAGCTTCACTTGGGACTTTTTCATTCAGTTGGAGAGTTTCCAAGGTACGCAAGAGGTTTACAGAACTTTCTGAATGAGGTCGAACCCAAATAGTTACATATTTCACGGGGGTTTCAGAGAAACCAGGTCTTAGGTCATCCTTGTGGGTTTTGTATGAATGTCTTGCAAGGCCTTTATAGATGTCCAACAATTATCCCACGAGGACCTCTACGATTGGGATTGCAACAAGACATTTGGATTAGGTTCATAGGATTACAGGAGGGCCTCTAGTAGAGCAGACATTACTGGAGCAGAGCATCACAAGAAGAATCATAGATTGGCATCATTCCAGATTTCCTTGTATTGTTTATGTTAGTATATTTATGCAGTTGCCTTTCAACCATTGGAATTGTGTGTTCATGATTATTCTACAACTGTTATTACAACCATTAGATATAATTGTATTGTTGTTTCCATCCATCATAAGATGTCATGGTTATTTGCTCTATTTTATGTGTAATGGATGCATGTAATGTGTTTTTCAATATTCTTGTATGAGCGAGATACTTGTAAGGGGTTAAGAACAACATTAATTCCAAGTGTTTGACATATTTACAAAAGGAGAATTAACAATTTTTGGAAAACAAACACAACAAACCCACATAATCTAGTTGGGGACATTACAATGGTATCAAAGTTGGTGATCTTTCCAGCCTGTGATTTATTGAGGCATTGATGCCAAAGAAAAATAGAGGACGAGGGAAGCAACCCACCCTAGGACCAGAACCATCATAAGAAGTAGAAGTAGACGGAGTTATGGGGGACCATCTTGAAGATAGAACCATACAATTGTTCGAATCCATAGCTAATGGGAAACAACAATTGACACAATTCCTGACATAGTATTTTTTTGCCAACCAAGAAAACCAAAACCAGGGAGATACCAATGGGAACCATGCAAAGGATGTCAATAGAGGTGGTAGGAATCCCGAAGGGAGTAATACCTATGTTTCGGCATAGAGTGTCTTCCAATCGAGTAGCAGAAAGGCACCCAGACCATTATTTCCAACATTCCTTGAGGAGTAGCCTATAGGAGCACTGGAGTAACATGGAGCGAAAGACATGAACTCTTACTTTAGGGAGTATAAGTTGTTGGAAGAAGGAGCTTAGGAAGACATGTATTAAAATGACTACTACAACCTCATGATGAGAAACAAAGCCAGGGCAAGACAGAATCAACAAAATTTCAATCTTCTACACAAATTGGGGAAAATGACTATCCCAGCTTTTGACATGTTTGACAGGTGCACAACCCAAGCATGGGTACATAATTTGGACACTTATTTCCATATTAACTTGCTAACGGAGGTAGAGGCAATCAATTTTTCCAATCTTCACTTGTATGGAGAGGCTCATGAGTGGTGGTACCATGGGGTACTAACATTGGGTCATTCCAACATCACATCATATGAGGATTTCACCTAGAGGTTGATGGACAGGTTCGATAGGAAGGACCCTGAGATCCACTTCAGGGAATTAGAACAACCGAGGAAAACAGGTTCACCAGAGGCCTATGTTACATAGTTCCAATGGATGGTGATCACATTGACTGAAGTTTATGAGCAGAGATTAGTGATGTTATTCACGGAGAGCTTGGTCGAGCCCTTAAGAGGTTGGGTGAAGGATTTCAGGCCAAACACACTACAAGAAGCTATCATTAAGAAATAGGTTATGGAGGACACAGTCCCCAAGAAGACACTGGAAAAAATATTTATCCCACATAAGGGTCAGGTGTCAAAACCTCCCTAGAAGACATTGACAGAGAAGGACAGGCTGGATGAGGAAACTCAAAGGGAACTAAGGAGAAAGAAGATTTGTTACAGTTGCAAGGAGTCATGGGAACCATTTCATTGATGTATGGTAAAAGGAAATTTTCATTATATTGAGGTAGTTTTTGATGATGAGGATTACGGTGATGATGAGGGAATTGTATAGGACAATGGTGAACTGTCACACCCCGATGCTACAAAGAAGGTGCCATTGTAGGATAGTTCCAAGGGAGTGACTATTGAAACATTGTTAAGAGTCCCTAAATACTACACCTTTAGGGTCAGAGGCATTGTACAGGGATAGAGGGGTACAACATTGATTGATGGTGGAGCCACCCACAACTTCATTGATGTTGCATTTCTCACTAGGAGACAGATCCTCATGGAGGACTTCGAGGGATTGAATGTGGTAGTAATGAATGGGTACAACATGGAGTGTACTTAAAGGATTAGGGGATTAGAAGTAACATTTGGAAACTATATGTTGACCGATGACTTTTATGTCAAATATTTAGCAGATACTCATGTGGTTCTAGGAGTTCAGTAGATGTAATCATTGGGAGATATTTGCATGAATTATCAGGACATGAGGACAAAGTTCTAGGAAAAGGGTGGACAATGAGTCATATTAAGAGGTATTTTGATAGGTTCCCCCATGATCGATTCTAACCATTGCATGAAGGCCCTTTTTAGACACAGGGACGTGGATTGTGTAACCATGTGCTTGATCACCATGGAGAAGCCATCCCAATATCACCAACAATGCCTTGCAGATATCCATGCATTTCTTGGAAACAATGAAAGAGTTTTTGAACCATTTCGAGCAGGGAGATGACCTGACAGAGGATTTGAGCATGTCATTAAGTTAGAAGAGGGTTCAAATCCCATGATTAACACACCCTGCAGGCATCCAAAGAGGTTCAGGGAAGAAATAGAGAAGGCCATAAAGGAATTACTGGATATGGAACATATCAGGCCTATTTCTAGTCCTTTCGCTTCATCAGTTGCACTGGTAAAGAAGAAAGATGCCACTATGAGGATGTGCATAGACTATAGGGAACTGAACAAGAAGACCATCAAAAATTGATACCCCATACCCAAGATTGATGAGATGATAGATGAGATGCATGTGGAAATATATTTCTCAAAGGTTGATCTACGATTAGGTTACCACCAAATTCAGGCCAAAGAAAAAGATATCCATAAAACAACATTCAAGTTTCACTATGGGCACTATGAGTTTCTAGTCATTCCCTTTGGGTTGAATAATGCACCAACCAAGTTTTAGTCATGCACGAACCATATCTTCAAGAAATAGTTGAGGAAATTCTTACTTTGTGTTCTTTGATGATATTATGATCTACAAACGGACGTGGGAGGAACATCTGAATCATGTGGATGATATTCTCACCATTATGGAGGAGAAGTCTCTTTTTTCCAAGGAGGAAAAGTGAGAGTTTGGGTTGATAGAAATCCTCTATTTGGGACACATGATTGGGATTGAGGGATTAAAGGTACATTAGGAGAATATGCAAAAAATATTACATTGTCTCACCCCTAGATCACTCATATATCTGTGATTATTCTTTGGGATATGCATTTATTATAGGAACTTTGTGAAAGGATTTTCACAATTGGTTGTGCCATTGACAAGCCTCACTAAGAAGGGGGAATTCTGATGGTTAGAGGATGCACAAATAAAATTCGATAGAATGAAGAGGGTGATGAGCACTTTCCCATTATTATCGCTTCCATATTTCACACAACCTTTTGTCCTGGAGTGTGATGCATCCAATGAAGGGATAGGTGAAATACTTATGCAGATTCGACACCTGATATCTTTTGAGAGACAAAATATAAGATAATCAAATAAGCTATATCTGATCTATGATAAGGAGATGTTGGATATCATGCATGCATTGGACAAGTTCAGACAATACTTGGTAGGAAGACAGTTTGAGGTTAGGACAAACCACAACAACTTGAGATATTTCTTGGAGCAGTGAGATTTGAACAAGAGGCAACATAAATGGGTTAGTAATGTGTAGTAATATGATTTTGACATTGAATATGTAAAGGGGGAGAAGAACATAGTTGCTGATGCCTTATCGAGGAGACCTGCAACTTTCTCCATGACATAGATTTCAACAAACTAGAAGTCCATTCTTTTGGTGGAATACTCCAAGAATAGCTTTTCTTGTGCGCTGATGGAGGGAAGTATTCAGGATGACAGGTACAGGGTAGTGGATGAAATAATCTGATGCAAGAGCATCATACTCAAGCGCAAAGAGGAGGAAAGCTGAAAACGCACCAGCGCACATTTTGAGAATGTTTTGAATTTAAAAGATAAAACATTAATGAAATACCTTGAAAGGATGCATTCACATTTATGTTTTGAGTTGTAATACAGATCTTGAGAGGTTGCCCTCATCTGCCATTTAAAGGAGGCATTTATTGTAATTAATGTAAGGTAGTTGTAGCTTTTAATTTTGATAAGATAGCTTGTAATGTAGGAGGGAAAACTCTAAGGAATCTCCCTCGCATGTATTGTAGTATCATTATTGTAATTGTAAGAGAGGAAGAGCGAGAGAATAGGAGAATGGAGCAGAAGATAGGTTGTAGAAGATTGTATAATCAGATAGTGGTTTCTATTGAAGCCATGTATAGATGCACTTGGATAAATATAAGAAAGATTTGATCCAAATTCATGGTGTTTATGAATTCTTTTTACATCTATTGAATGGTATGTTTACAATTTTCTTATATGCTATGTTATGTATTTGTTTCAATGTTGTGTGTGTATGTATGATTTCATGTTGAATGTATGAAGTCCGTGAGAAGAAGAGTATGAGTTTCAATTGTTTCTCGTCCTGAGAATTCCTTCAAGGAGTGCAGTAAAGGTCTGCAAGGAGTACATTGACAAGTTCTGAGTTTTATCTCAGAAAAACTTAGGAGAGATACTGTTGTTCTTATATGAGAAAAAGTGTGAGTATAGCATAGATCCATGCAAGGAGTGCGCAGACCAGTTGAAGTATTAGACTTTTCCAACCCAGTGAGTGGTTGAAGAGTTACTATCACAAGGAGTGCGTAGAACTGAGAAGTTCATATAATCAGAGATTATCAAGAAGCTACAAGAAGTGCATGAATCCCTTGGAAATATTGAGTTTGAAGCGAGGTATAATCTCAAGAGGGATAGAGACTTCGTGGAGTTCAAAGGAAGGACGTAGCTCATAGAGGCTTCATAGAAAACCAAGTTCAGGAGGAAATATGCCAAGTTGTTTGGCCAGGAGTTGCTAAGGAAATCAACAAACGGTTGATATTCTCAGAGGGAGAACCACCGATTCACTGTGGACTGTTGGATCCAGTGGATCAGTGGAGGAGTTAAGATTGAGTGTTTGTTAACACTCACAAGATTAGGTGGAATAGTCATCATTAGATATGGACCAACAAGAGTCGTTGATATAGTAATTCAAATTTCAGCATTTCGGGATTTGGGAGTGTGGAGAAAGTCGTGACAAGAAGTCAAGAGTCACGAAATCCCGATTCGCGAAATCCCGACAGGATCTAGGCCGTCAGATCGTAGAAGGATATGGATCGTTGATCCATAGTAAAGAAGTTATGAGTTCAGACTTTGAGAGAAGGAGAGGAGGTTGCATCATGAACTCTCAAGTCACGAAATTCCAATGCGCTCGAAGGTGGACTCCAGGACATGACTAAGGTCATATGGTCGAGGAATAAGGGAGGATTTGAGGACCCGTTAGCCCATTTTGGGGTTTCGGGGATTGAAGGAGCCAGGGGTACTCACAACAGGAATCGCGAAGTCGCGAAACCCAAAACACCTTTTCGGGTGAAGGTCGTGGTCATATCGGTTGGTCACGTGGAGTTGAGGGTTGCGCCTTGTGCTTGTTCGCACAAGCATAACTCTATAAGGACCTGTGGTTACAAGTGAGAAGATTTCAGTTGGGAATCAAAGAGTCATTTCAACTTAAAGGGGAGATTAAGAATGATTCTTAGACCGAGAGGTCAAGCAGACCCTGCTGAGGTAGGGGTGTTGCGCTAGGTGGTATCGGAGCCTAGTTAACAACTTTGGTTTTCTATAGAGGGAAGACAGAGGATAGTTGTTATTGAATTTTGCATGGACATATTGAAACAATGCCGCCAATAAGGCGTCAAGAGAGAGTTATGACCGATCCATCTATGGAAAGGGAAATGAGAGAAATTTGTGCTCAATTAGATGCTATGGAGACAACACATAGATGAACTATTGATGCTAGAGATGTCAATGAAGCCAAAAGCGAGAATGAGACCGGAACTGAAGAATAAGTTGTAGCTGAAGATGTTGCAGAAGAGCGTCTATTTAGAGCCATTGCAAGAATAGGGGCCAGAGAAAAAATGGACATCTTGATGTATGAAGGAAACTTAGACTTTGGGGAGCTACTAGATTAGTTTAGACATCTGGATAAATACTTCGACTATGAGGATGTCGAAGAAGACAAGAAATTAAACATGTTGTCACTAGACTTAAAGGGCATGCAGCACTATGGTGGGATGAACTGCAGGTTGACAGGTGCTGCAAGGGAAAGCAAAGAATCAAAAGCTGGGATAGGATGGTCGCCAAGATGAAGGCCAAGTTTATACCTAGAGACTACCAAATTAATTTGTTTCGAAGAATGAAAAAATTGAGACAGAAAGGGATGACAGTGAAGGAATACACTGAATAGTTCTATAGGATAAACATTAGAGTTGGTCATCATGAGAGTGATGATGAGGAAGTCGCCAGATACATGAATGGTCTGAGATATGACATTCAATATGGGATGAGCATGATGACAATTAGGAATGTAGAAGATGCTTATCAAATGGCTTTAAAGGCAGAAGAGAAATTGGCCCAAAAGCAAGGTCAAAGGGGTAGAGGTAGAATGCAGATCAGAGGAAAAGATGTTGCCTAGGACAGAGTACAAAATCCCAAAGATGAAGAAAATAAACCTCATAACTACCCAGAAAGAGGACGAAGTTCACAGGGAAGACAATATGCTGATAGAAACACTTTTCCACGAGCAAGAGGAAGAGGAAGGGGTAGAGGTGGTGAGATAGAGTGTTTTGTCTATGGAAAGATCAAGCATAAATATTTTGAATGTCCCGATGGAAAAATATATGGAGGAGGCGAAGCTCACATTTCATAAGCACAAAGGAGAAATTGAGGCAGAAGATGCAGAAGGTGGAAGATCCCTAATGATGCAGAAAATTCTCTTGAAGACAGAGAAAGAGATGGAGAATCCAGTCCATAGGAACAGTTTGTTTAGAACTTCTTGCAAGACCAAGGATAGGATATGCAAGGTTATAGTGGACAGTAGAAGCACAGATAACCTAGTCTTCATATAAATGGTGGAAAATCTGGAATTGGAGATAGTTGCACATCCGAGCCGATACAAGGTTTCGTGGTTGCAAAAAGGACATCAGGTAACTGTCACTAAACAATGTTTAGTTGAATTTAAGATAGGGGGATACAGAGATGATATATTATTTGATGTTATTCCCATGGATTTCTTTCATCTTTTGTTGGGGAGTCCGTAGAAATATGACAAGAATGTTGTTCACGACGGAAGAAAGAATACCTATACCTTGGAGAAGAATGGTAGGATGCATATGTTACTTCCAATTGAAGACAAGAAGGTGAAAGAAGAAAGAAGAAATACTATACTACTCATGAGTGGGAAGGAAATTCTAGATGAAGCCAAGAAGGGTGAAGAAATGCAATCTGATGTGGTTAGGAAACCTAGAGTCATCTTGACCAATACTTTGATAGATGATCTACCGAAGGAAATTCAAGAACTGTTGGAGAATTTTACTGATATAGTGGTGGATGATTTACCTTGTTCGTTGCCCCCCATCAGGAGCATAAGCCATCATATTGACCTTATACTAGGAGTGAGTTTACAAACAAAGAAGCGTACAGATTGACGCCATACGAGAATGAAGAGGTCAAGAAGCAAGTCCAGGATTTGATGGACAAAGGGTTGATTAGAGAAAGTTTGAGTCCATGCGTTGTACAAACAATGTTAAGTCCAAAGAAGGATGGTGGGTGGAGGATGTGTATAGACTCAAGGGAAATAAATAAAATCACCATCAGGTACATATTTCCTTTACCAAGGATGGATGACTTGATGGATTTCTCGAGCGAAGTTTTTTTTTTTTCAAAGGTTGATTTGAAAAGCGGATATCATCAAATTAGAATGAGGGAAGGTGATGAATGGAAGACATCATTCAAGACTAATGAAGCATTGTATGAATGGATTTTCATGCCATTTGGTTTGATGAATGCGCCAAGTACTTTCATGAGATTGATGAACAAAGTCTTGAAATATTTCATTGGAAAGTTTGTGATTTTGTATCTTGATGATATACTGATCTTCAGTAAAACTGAGGAAGAACACTTAAGAAACCTAACTCTAGTGATGAGGAGATTACAACAAGAGAAGTTGTTGATAAATTTGAATAAGTCATCTTTCATGAAGAAAGAACACATTTATTTGGGGTTCGTAATCTCTTCGAATGAGTTGAAGATGGATCTTGATAAGGTAAAAGCAATCAAAGAATGGCCATCGCCAAAGAATATATTTGAGGTCAGAAGCTTCCATGGATTAGCTAGTTTTTACAGGAAGTTCATAAGAAATTTTAGTGGAATTTCTGCACCAATGATGGACACGGTCAAGAAAAGACATAAATATTTTTATTGGACAGAGGAAGCAGAGAAAAGTTTCAAGTTGTTAAAGGAGAAGATAACTGAACAACCAGTTGTAGTACTGCCAGATTTCAGTAAAACATTTCAAGTAAGGTGTGACACAAGTGGATTTGTGATTGGAGCAGTCTTAAGTCAAGACAACAGAACGATTGCATACTTCAGTGAGAAGTTGAATGATGCAAAGAAGAATTATTCCATGTATGATAAAGAATTTTATGCAATCATACAAGCGCTGAAGAAATGGAGGAATTACTTGGTTCCGAAGGAGTTTTTCTTGTATAGCGACAATCACGCTTTACAATTCATAACCAAACAGGAGAAATTAAACCAGAAACATGAAAAATGGGTTGAATTTATGCAGAACTTTAGTTTTGTTACAAAGCACATTTCTGGAACTGCTAACAAGGTTGTTGATGCATTGAGAAGAAAATGTTTGATTCTGCAGGAATTTCGTGTGAAGAACTTAGGTTTTGATAGCCTTAAGGAAATGGACAGAGATGATCTAGATTTCAAGGATTCTAATGAAGCATGTGAGAATCCCATCTTAAGAGACATAATCCAATAGATTGAATATATGGTTCAGGATGGACTGTTGTTCAAAGGAAATCAGTTTTATATTCCGAAGAGTTCTATGAGAGATAATGTTCTAAAGGAAAAACACAGTGGGGGATTGGTTGGAAATTTCGGCCATGAAAAAATATTCGTGCAACCAAATAGTCTATATTATTGGTCAGGGATGAGGAAAGATGTCAAGAAATTTGTCAACAAATGCAAAATTTTCTAGCATGCAAAGGGGAAAAGATAGAATACAGGATTGTATCAACCATTGCCAGTACCAGAGAGGCCGTGGGATGCGGTAAGCATGGATTTTGTGTTAGGACTATCGAGGACACAGAGAGGTTGTGATTCCATATTCATGGTAGTAGACAGATTTTCAAAAATGGCACATTTCATTCCATGTCAGAAAACCAGTGATGCAACTCACATTGCAAATCTGTTTTTCAAAGAAGTTGTTCAACTTCATGGCTTACCCAAGAGTATTGTTTCAGACCAGGATACCAAATTTGTTGGTCATTTCTGGAGGACGCTATGGAAAAATCTAGGGACAAATTTATCCTTTAGCTCAGCATATCACCCTCAGACGGATGGATAGACCGAGGTAGTAAATCAAAGTTTGGGATATTTGTTGAGGAGTTTAGTAGCTGAACATCACAGTCAGTGGGATCAGATTCTGCCACAAGCGGAATTTGCATATAACGACTCACCTAATAGAAGCACAAAGCCCATTTCAAATAATGTATGGAATGCAACCAAGAGGAGTATCTGAGTTGAGGGACTTGGAGCAAAGTGAGTTTAGAAGTGCTGGAGCAGAAGATTTTGCAGCAGAGATGCAAGAACTCCACCATAAAATCAGAGAGCGGTTAAAGAATTCCAACTAGGAATATAAGTGCAGGGCAGATCAACATAGAAGAGAGCTTCAATTTGAAGTGGGAGATTTGGTTTTATCTCACTCGAGGAAAGAAATATTCCCAAAGGGAACATATAATAAACTAAAGATGAAAAAGATAGGGCCGTGTAAAATTTTAAGGAAATTTGATGCAAATTCTTATGAGATCGAATTACCAGATGATGTGGGCATATCACCCATATTCAACATAGCAGATCTGTATCCTTACAGAGAAGATGAACCAGAGGGAACATAGAATCAAAAAGAAATTTAGTGGGTTAAGAAACTGTCTGTAGCTGTAAACCCATAGATGGAAAGGATAATTGATCAGAAAATTAGCAAGAAGACCCGAAGGAAGAAATATTTTGAGTATTTGATAAAATGGAAGGGACACCCGATTGAATATGCCAGTTGGGAAAGCGAAGAAGAGATCCATAAACATGGACAGATGGTGCAAGAGCTCATGAACAGAGTTCATGAATTTTTCAGCCAGAGGAGTATGATGCAGGAGCATCGTACACAAGTGCAGAGAGGAGGACAGCTCGAAACGCACCAGCGCACAATTTGAGAATGTTTTGAATTTAAAAGATAAAACATTAATGAAATACCTTGAAAGGATGCATTCACATTTATGTTTTGAGTTGTAATACAGATCTTGAGAGGTTTCCCTCATATGTCTTTTAAAGGAGGCATTTATTGTAATGAATGTAAGGTAGTAGTATCTTTTAATTCTGATAAGATAGCTTGTAATGTAGGATGGAAAACTCTAAGGAAGCTCGCTCGCATGTATTGTAGTATCATTATTGTAATTGTAAGAGCGGAAGAGAGAGAGAGAATAGGAGAACATAGCAGAAGATAGGTTTTAGAAGATTTTATAAGAAGATAGTGGTTGCTACTGAACCCATGTACAGATGCACTTGGATAAATATAAGAAATTTTTGATCCAAATTCATGGTGTTTATGAATTCTGTTTACATATATTGAATGGTATGTTTGCAGTTTGCTTATATGCTCTGTTATGCAATTGTTTCAATGATGTGTGTGTATGTATGATTTCATGTTGAATGTATGAAGTCTGTGAGAAGAAGAGTATGAGTTTCAATTGTTTCTCATCCTGAGAATTCCTACAAGGAGTGCAGTGAAGGTTCGCAAGGAGTGCATTGACAAGTTCTGAGTTTTATCTCAGAAAAAATCAGGAGAGATACCATTGTTCTTATACCAACAAAAGTGTGAGTATAGCATAGAGCCATGCAAGGAGTGCGCAGACCGGTTGAAGTCTTAGAATTTTCCAATGCAGTGAGTGGTTGAAGAGTTATTATCGTAAGGAGTGTGCAAACCTGAGAAGTTCAAATAATCATAGATTATCGAGAAGCTGCAAGAAGTGCGTGCGAGAATCCATCGAAAATATTGAGTTTAAAGCGAAGTATAATATCAGGAGGGATAGAGACTTCATGGAGTTTAGAGGAAGGACGAGGCTCACAAAGGCTTCATAGAAAACCAAGTTCATGAGGAAAGATGCCAAGTTGTTTAGTCAGGAGTTGCTAAGGAACTCAATGGACGGTCGAGATTCTCAGAGGGATAACCACCAATTCGTCGCGGACCATTGGATCCAGTGGATCAGAGGAGGATTTAATACTAAGTTTCTATTAACACTCACAAAATCAAGATGAATAGCCATCGTTAGATCTAGACCGACGAGAGTCGTTGATCTAGTACTTCGAATTTCAACATTTTAGGATTCAGGAGTGTGGAGAAAGTTGTGACGATAAGTCAAGAGTCACGAAATCGCGATTCATGAAATCCCGATAGGATCTGGGCCATTAGATTGTAGAAGGATCTGGATCGTCGATCCATAGCAAAGAAGTCGTGAGTTCAGACTTCTAGAGAAGGAGAGGAGGTCGCATCGTGAAATCTCGAGTCGTGAAATTTTGACGCACTTAGAGGTGGACCCCAGGACGTGACTAAGGTCATATGGTTGAGGCAGAAGGGAGGAGTTGAGGAACCATTAGCCCATTTTGGGGTTTCATGGATTGAAGGATCCAGGGGGACTCACAATAGGAATTGTGAAGTCACAAAACCTGAAACACTTTTTCGGGTGAAGGTCATGGTCATATCAGTTGGTCACGTGGAGTTGAGGGTTGCACCTTGTGCTTGTTCACACACGAGTAACTATATAAGGACTTGTGGTTACAAGTGAGAAGATTCCAGCTGGGAATAAAATATTCATTTCGACTCAAAGGGGAGATTAAGAACAATCCTTAGATCGGGAGGTGAAGTAGAACCTGCCGAGGTAGGGGTGTTGTGCCATAATATACTACAAGTACATGATCTATCTTGTCCCTGAATCCAAAATCAAGGATAATAATTTGAGGGAAATACATAATACGTCACTAGTAGGGAACCAAGGGTATTTGAAGACCCACAGGCAGGTGAGGGAGATATTCTCATGGAAGGGTCTCAAGGAGGATGTACTTCATCATGTAAGGGAGTGCATTATTTCCAACATAACAAATCAGAGTTTACACATCTTGTGGGACTACTTCATCCATTCCTGATTCCAGAGTAGAAGTAGGATAACATTTCCATGGACTTCATCACAAGATTTCCAAAGGTGCAGGGTAGGGACTGTATCTACGTGGTAATGGAAAGATTGACTAAATATGCACACTTCTTTGCTATTCCTTCAGAGTACAAGGTATCTCAATTAACATATATATTCTTCAAGGAAGTGTTCATAATTCATGGTATTCCGAGGAACATAGTCAGTGATTGGGATATCAAGTTTCTCAGGGCATTTTGGTAGGAGATGTTAAGATAATACGGGGTGTAGTCGACACCTATTACTGGCTACCACCCCCAGATAGACGAGAATATTGAGATAGTAAACAAATGGATTGAGGGGTACCTAAGGAACTATGTTTCAGGGAAACGAAGGGCATGGATAAAGTGGTTGTATCTCAGGAAGCACTGTTAAAATATCACTCATCACATTTCCATTGGGATGATTCCATTCGAGGAATTGTATGGCTATGATTCCCCATCCTTTGTGGATTTGACATTTGGGGAGAGCAGAGATCCCAAGGCCAAATATTGGTTGTAGGAAAGCCATGACATATTGAGATTCATGAAGGAGAATTTGCAGGCCGCTCAAAATCGACAGAAGATGTATGTAGATAATCACGGGGTGGAACATAAATTTGAGGTTGGGGACCTAGTATTTATTAGGTTACAACCTTAAAAACATTTGTTGTTGAAGAAGAGTGGTGTAGAGAAGATGAAGCCTCGCTTTTATGGACCCTATAGAGTGATAAGGAGAGTTGGGGAGGTAGCATACGAGATGGAGCTAACAAAGGGTAGAAATATACACAATAACTTCCTTGTATCTTACCTCAAGAAGGCATTGGGACAACATGTCATCGCTTTGGCATATCTTCCTCCACTAGACGAGAAAGTGCAGTTGATTATAACTCCCGAGAGGATTGTTTAAGTCAGGGAATGAAGGCTAAGGAGTAGTGTCATTCGAGAGTACTTGGTTGTATGGAGATGATTGTCTGCATAAGATGCTACTTGGGAAGCAAAGAAAATCTTAAAACACCCTGATCTGGAGTTGCTTGAGGACAAGCAATATTGGGAAGGGAGGACTATAATGTACCCTTCCAATTGATCATGACAGAGGATGAATCATTAGCCTTTACGACTCCTGTAGGGTATAGTCAACAAGGGAAAAGGGAGTCAAGGGGATTTATTTGGTGTCACTAGGTTAAAAATAATGACAAAACCTAAAGTGACATTAAATAAAATAAATAATTATCTTTAAATGAAATTGGAGGGAAGATAAAGTGAGGGTTTGATTTGGTCAAAAACGGGGAAAGATATAGGAGGCCCGGAGGAAGGATAAATAGAGGGGTAACCCTTCTGTTTGGAATTATGATTTGATATCTCATTTTGGGGTGCTCTGGGAGCCATTATTTCATTAGGGTTTATAGAAACTCTTCCACTAGTGCAGTCTAGTTTCGATGGTGCAATACCCACCCTAGTCAGACAAGAGTGTAGTCCATATAGGACTATTATTGGAGCTTCAATTGGGAGTTTTGCATTCATTTGGAGAGTTTTCGAGGTACACAAGAGGTTTACAGAACTTTCTAGATATGTCAAGCCTAGACAACTCCAGGTTTTTGGAGGGTTTCATAGAAACTAGAGTTTAGGGCATCCCCGCGGGTTTAGTACGGACATCCCACGAGGGCTCACTAGATGTTCAACGATTGTCCCATAAGGAATTTTGTGATCAAGATTGCAACAGGATGTTTGTATCAGGTTTGTAGGGTTACATGAGGGACACTATCAAAGCACACATTACTGGAGCAGAGCATCGCAAGAAGCATAATAGATTGGCATCATTCCAGGTTTACTTGTATTGATTTTGTTAGTAGATTTGTGTAGCTGCCTTGCAACCATTAGACTCATGTGTTCAAGAGTATTTTGTAGTTGTTATTACAACTATTATATATCATTGTATTGTTGTTTCCATCCATAATAATATTCCATGGTTATCTTCTCTATATTCTCTGTAATGGATGCATATGATGTGTTTGTCAATATTCTTGTATGAGCAAACTGTTTGTAAGGGGTTAAAAACAACATTAATATCAAGTATTTGACATATTTACACAAGAAGAATGAACAATTTTTGGACATAAAACATAATAAACCCGCATAATCTAGTTGGGAACATTACAAAGAAGTAGCAAGCAAGGTCAGTAAAGGTGATGTGAATGTTATCATCTTTTGAAGAAGTTTTATGTATTAAAGAATAAATTTTAACTTGAAGGTTGGTGCCGCTCAAACAAAGAGATTGATGTCTCTTGCTAAGTTGGTGCTTAGTGGTGGGGATTGGTGTTTAAGAATATATGTAAGAGTGGGTTGGTGCCTACCAGGGTTTGTACTAGTGGGGATTGGTGTATCTAGTATATTGATGTCTACAAATATCTGTACCAAGGTTTGTATCAGTGGGGATTGGTGTATTCAGTAGGTTGGTGCGTACAAGTCGGCCCAACCCACCAAGTGAAACTAGTGCTTTCTTGGTCATGACCAACTAAATATAGAGTTCCATTAAAGTAAATAACAGGGTAGAACTGAGAATATGAGGTTTTCATTTCATGAGGTTGATCCTGAGCCGCCATCTAAGCTTTCACGAATACCTGATAAGATTTATTGTGTCGAAATTCTAAAATTTAGGATCTTATACTGCATAGATCTCCTGGGAAGCAAATTCATAAGCATGTCGATTTCGAGCTAGACCAACAACTCCAATAACACTCATCCATAAAACGGTCACTGGTGCAAACAAATTAATAGTAGCAGGATGAGGATGAGGATGAAGGATATTATGACTAATGCTATAAATAATAATATAGTGGAGTGGATTCATATTAGGTGTTCTATTCCATCACAAATATCAAATGATGAACCTGAAACTGATCTCAATGAGTAGTTATTGTCTCTCTTTTGTATCAATCAACTATTTTGTCATCCATATTTGTAGCAATAGGTTGGTGCCTACAAATAATTATAAAGATAAATTTTGTGGTTTTCTCCTTAAAGGGTTTCCATGTAAATCTTGTGTTCCATGTTCTACAGTTAATAAATATCATATGTTTTTATTTTCCTATGTTTGGTGAATGTTTGAAAAAGTGAAAGAATCGTCTTATACTGATTCACCCCCCTCTCAGTGTAAGTGTGTGCTCAATGATTGGGATTGGATCAAGTTACTTTAGAAATAGTATAACCAATGGAAGGTAGATCTCAGGAGCACACATGGTCTGTCAGGAAGGTTTCTCCATAAATGGATCCAATGTTTGATCGAACAAACTATGCATTCTGGAGCATAAATATGCAAACATATCTAATGGGTCTTGGGTTTGATATTTGGAAATAAGTTGTGATTGGTTATACATCCCCAACAACTCTACCAATAGATGCAGTTGGGAATAAGCCCAATGAAAATAATGCAAAATCCATGCATGCCATCTTGAGTGGTCTATCATTATCTGTGTTTTTCAAGGTGATGCATTGTGAACCGGAAAAGGAAATTTGCGACAAGCTTAAAAATATATATGAAGGTGATGGCAAGGTCAAGAAGGAAAAGATCCAAACTCATAGAAGATAGTTCAAGAGTCTGAAAATTAAAGATGAAGAAAATGTTACAACCTATCTCCTCCATGTGGAAAACATTATCAACACCATTAGAGGACTTGGTGAAAAGGTTGAGGAACGGATGATTGTACAAAAGGTGTTAAGTTCACTCCCCTTAATATTTGACGAAAGTTTCCACCATTGAAGAAATGAAGGATCTTGATTCATTGACAATGAATGAATTTCATGGGATCCTCATGGCGTATGAAATGAGGACTGAGAAAGAAAATCCATCAAAGAGAGAAACAACCTTCAAAGCCTCAAATAAGACAAAGAACATAGAGCATGAATCAAGTGATAAATATGAAAATGAATTAGATACAAATGAAGGCCATTTTGTGAGGAAACTCAAGAAAGGATCCAAACAATATAAAGGTAAGCTTCCCTTTAAATGATTTAAATGTGGAAAAGTAGGACATTTTGTTGGTAAGTGTCCATATGCAGAAAATGATAGTGATGATGAATAACATCATAACATTAAGATGGAGAACAAACCTCATCACCACAAAATGGATAAGAATGAAAAGAAGAATAACTTCCATAAGAAAGAGATAAGTCTTTACTCCAAAAAGGAAAGTAGCTCATGTGAAGAGAGCGATGAAAATATATCCACTAGTGAAAGAGAAGAAACTCTCTTCATGGCCATATAAAAAGAAATTGATGAAGACAAAGGGAAATAAAAAATGGAGACAAAAGAAGAGGAAAATGCCAAAATATATGGGGAAGTGGATCTTGAAGAAGAACTCATGTGTGCCTTAAGTGAAATAAAGAATCTTAGGAAAAAGAATTTGAAACAAAAGGAGGACCTGCAGAAATATGAAGAAGAGGATCATGATTCAAAATCCAGAATGTCACAAATCCTTGAAGAAACAAAAAAGACTATCATAAACCTAAATTTTCAACTAGAAGAGGTAAGAAGAATGGAAGAAGTGGTGAGAATATAGCTAAAGGAATATGAAGAAAATTGTGAGAATCTAGAATATGAAATTGTTTCGTTAAGAAAGGAATCGAAGACAACTATTCAGTTGAATACATGCTTGAAGTTTGAAAAGAGTATTGAAACCTTAGATAATATCATCAATTATCAAAGGTATC
>JASDQU010011817.1:30931-53554 GCA_032191745.1 Picea mariana | reverse complement strand
CTATGCCGGGATCAACTTCTCCAGGGATCCTGATATGCCCGTACCTCTCGGAGCAAAGCGAGGAGAGATAGGTAAATTTTCTTTTTAATTTTTTTAATTTTTATTTATTTATATATATATCATTTTTATGTGTACCAGAGTATCTGACAACTATGTATCTATTATGTATAGATGTGGGACTAGAGCATCCAACTGATTTTGCGAGGAGAAGGCGACATCCTCGACCAGAGGCAGCCCTAGTAGTGGCCATCGAACCAGCAGCAACAGCAGGGGGGCCTCCAGCCGGAGAGGATGAGAGAGTGTTGATACGGGTGGAGTGGAACCTCATCGCACTCACTCATCAGTGCCCATGGTTGAGATCGAGGATCTCCCGCCATCTATGCAGCCTCATGTAATTGGGGTGCCACAGACTAGGGTCCATATTTTCTGGCATTTGGAAAACATCATTGTTCACTATGGCAGGGCCAATAGGCCCCGTGATTAGCTTAGGGTGGACCACTTACATGCCAAGGGCACTTTTTGTATATTTTTGAGGCCATAAGCCCCACGATGTATACCAGACATATTATTTTTTGAGGCGCTTCCACCCACCTATGTACTCTGAGACTTTTGATATATATATATATATATATATATATTGGTATTTACATCTTTTATGTCTTATGGATCCAATTTTTACAATGTATGTACATGTGTATGTGTGTGCTTCTTTTTATGTGTGTGCAATATGTCAATCTAATACATGATTAGCTAGAGTATATGCGATTTGATTCAATCTCCTAGGAACATGGATATACGTAATGTAATCAAAGCATCGTTCTAAGAGGCGTACCCTAAGGAATAGTTGGTGTAGAGTAGGATCATAAACGCGATAAACCCCATTTAACTAGGACACAACCAGTTGTGCGTCTAAGTAGACCTGGAGGTGAGAGATACCATGCGACAAAGCATCATGAAGAAACACTATCACTGCATTGTATTCGATGACATTATTTGTGGCGTCACCTAGACAAATACCTCCAGAAGATAGAAATTGGCCTTGAGGTGTGAATATCACCCAAGCTACGGAATCAAGCCTCTGAGTGTGTTGGATAACACCATCCATGAACCCAATGAACACCTCTGATTCACTTGACATCTTCCACAGTGAAAAATATGGCATAAAAAATGACACGTCCATAAAACAAAAAAGATAAAACATCTAACTGTATAAGAACTATACATATGTACAAGAAGTCACCCAAGATGACCCACCTATGAGTAATACTTCTTGAGGTAGAGCCCATTTCTAGGCTCCACTAAATATTTCCCTACAAAGTCAACCAGACGATAAGAGCCCTTATTTAGTACCTCCTTCATGATGAAAGGTCTGAACCACATGGGTTTGAACTTGTCTGCCCCCAGGGGATCCTTATCTTGGTCATAGACCAGGACAAGGTCACCTTCGGAGAAAATTCAAGGATGAACGGACCGATCGTACTAACACTTGAATTTTTGCTTGTGAGCCTTGTTAGCCAACGTTGCATCACATCGTTGCTCATCCAGCTTCTCGATATATAATAAGCATTCCTCAAGCGGTGAAGTGTCTAGAAATAACTGTACTACCAACTTTAGAGATGGGATCTAGCACTCTATTGGCAAGATTGCTTCCAGCCTGTAGATGAGTTGAAAAGGTTAGAAATCGGTTGTAGTCTCCACAGATGTTTGGTAGGACCACAATGCCGAGTACAACATCAAATTCCAATTTGACTTGGCCGAATTGATCGTTCATTGTAGAATGGTCTTAAGATACTTATTCACAGCTTCCACCTGACCATTTGCTTGTGGGTAGTAAGGTGATGAGTGTTCTTGCCTCAACCCAATCTTTGACGTTAACTCAGAAATTATTTTGTTTTGAAAGTGACTGCCATGGTCAGTGAGAATCTCCTTTGGGATGTCGAACCTTGCAACAATCTGGTTAAAAATAAAGCGAGTTGTTGTTTCGCCATCATCTTTGAACATTGGCATAGCCTTGACTCACTTTGTGAAGTAGTCTACCACTACGATGATATAATGATGCCCCCTAGATGAAGTCAGGTGGCATGTAGTGTAATCAATCCCCCACTTGGTGAAGGGACCAACTGTAATGATGGGAAACATGGGAGTAGGGTGTTCCCTCATCTTTCGAGAGAAGATATGACATGGGTGGCACTTTTTGACTGATTCAACGAAATCTTTGATCAACATCGGCCAAAAATAACCTACTCGTAGAATCTTTTGGGTTGTTTCCAACCCAAACAAATGACCACCACATGCTCCAGTGTGGAAGTCATTAAGCACGAGTTCTGCTTCTTCATGAGTGAGACACCGACGGAGGATGCAATCTACACCCTGACGATACAAAGTGTCATCGAGAATGAGATAGTTTTTCACCTGATGACGTATACGTTGAAGCTCATCGCGAGAAGAAGAGGTGGGGCACTTCAAAGTTTGGAGATAGACTAATATATCTCCATACCAAGGGTCCAAAGATGAAATCAAAAAAAGATCTCCTTTAATCGGTGATTCTTCAGGTGTGACATCACTTGATTCGATCGGAAGTTCTGAGATAAGTTCCGCAAAGACCAGTGAATTTTTAGATTTCATAGAAACAAAATCCAAGTCAAGTTCCTGGAGGATAACTATCCATCTACTGATCTTTTTGCCGATTACACATCATGTCAACATGTATTGAAATGGATTCAAAACGACAATGACGGTGGTCTTATGAAGTAGAATATAATGACGAAACTGTTGGACAGCATGCACTACTGCCAATGCTAGCTTCTCAACATGGGAGTAGTTGAGTTATGGTCCAACCAGGCCTCAGCTTAGGTAATAAATCACATGCTCTTCAAGAAAATCATCTTCTTGAACCAATACCATACCGATGGTCGACTCTGTGGCAGCCAAATACAATAAGAAATCCTTATTATAATTGGGAGGCCAGAGCAGAGGGGAAGATGTGAGGGTGTGTTTCAACGCTTCGAAAGAGTGTTGATTGACTTTGTCCCAATGGAAATGGACTCCCTTCTTTAGTATATGCATAAACCCTTTAGTGATCTCAGCATAGTTTGCGATAAAATGCCGAAGAAAATTTACTTTACCCTGTAAGCTTTGAAGCTGAGGGACTGTGCACTGGGGAGGAAATTGAACTATCACCTCAACCTTCAGAGGATCGACCATGATCCTTTTTGTCGAGACAATGAAACCTATTAGACGACTCGACGTCACGCAGAAACTGCACTTGTTTGGATTCAATCGAATTCGATAGTAGTGACATCGCTCAAAGATAAGTCAGAGGTGTGTGGGTTGATCATCTCTCTTGCAAGATCGTGACGCTAAATCATCAATATAGGACTCGACTATATGTCTCAGGTCATGGAAAGAAAAAGACATGGCCCGCTGAAAAGTGGCTCCAACATTATTTAGGCCAAAAGACATCTTTCGATAAGAAAATGTACCCCATGGACAGATAAAAGTTGTTTTATGATGGTCCTCGGGCTTAATATGTATTTGATTGTATCCCGAAAAACCATCCATGAAAGAAAAGACCTCACAACCTACGCACTCATCGACAATCTGGTCAATGAATGGGGTGGGGAAATTATCCTTTGGACAAGCCTTGTTCAAATCACAGAAGTCGATACATACGTGAATTGTTCCCTTCTTTTTGTTGACTGGAATAGGATTTGACACCCATTGAGTCAACTGAATGGGGTAGATGAAATTGGCTTTGAGAAGTTTCTCTACTTCAGACTTAATAGCTTCCGCTTCCAAGGATTGATCGGATGAAGATTCTGTCGAACCGACTTATCGTTAGGATAAGTCGTTATTTCATGTTCGACGATTCTTGGATCAATCCATGGCATTTCCTCGTAAGACCAGGAAAAAACGTCGCGAAATTCCTTAAATAAATCTATGTAGATTTGAATCTTCTTGGGGGAGAAACCCACTCCGATGAAGATATTCTCCATGATGCCAAGGGTTCTGGAGATGTCAATAGGTATCGTTTCAGCGATGGTTTCCATACTACCCTCAACATAAACTGCGTGCATAGCCAGAGGATTAATAGGATAAGACCTATCTCCAGTCATAGTCAACACGAATTCTCCTGCCTCTATTTTTCTTAACTCTGGGAGGAAATAAGATCTATGATGGAGATCGTCCCAGGGTATGTTTGGACCAGTAAATGCCTCTAAAATCGCCTTGTCAGAGGGAAAGACCAAGTCTAAAGAATCGTAGTGGCAAGGGAATCTTGAGCCCAAATAGGCTCGAGAACTGGATCTAAATCCTGTGCGGGATTCAGATCAGGGTCGACTAAAGCTTGATGGACTATAGAGTAAGCAACTTCTTTCACAGACAAGGGCATGGACATGCCAGGATGCCCTGTCCCTTCCATCGAAGCCGATGGGGAAGGAAGAGTCCGGGGATCAGTAAAGTAAGTCGTATGAAACAACGGCACTTGAAAAATATCAGCCCTAAGTTGGTCGGGGACAACCAATATCATCTTGACATCTCCAAAAGGAGGCGGGTAATCAAACGTACCCATCAAAGGTGGTTACAAACCAGCCCCCACATTGACGACATCAGGCTGTGGTTTATTAATCATCGGGACCTTGGATGCCCCCGATGAAGGGTCAGGCTTGCAGAAGGACAATTGATCAATGGTCACAATTCGATCCTCATGTGGAAACAAAACGACCCAAAACAATGTGTCAACCACTGCATGCATAGGATATGTCTAACTCCTTCCTAAAAAAAGGTTGTAGTCAAGAGGCGCATCGACTACTTCAACTTTGACGCACACAGTCTTCCCTCCTAACTGCACGGGGAAAGAAGGGATGATTCCATGTGGTCTAAAAGAATGATCGTTGAAAGAGGTAAGAAGAGTAGGCGACAGAGACAAAATGGGTTGACCAATGGCCTTCCAACATGCCAATGAAATCACGCATGTTGAGGCACCCTCATCAACCACTGTGTGGAAAATGTTCTGAGTAAAAGATTTCGTGGGGTGAGCCACTACTATTTGAAACACAACGTGGTATGAGAGACGAGGCTACAAGTCGTTCATATCAAGCATGATTGTTCTCGAATTACAGGTCTCAGTGGATCCTAAGGCAACTAGCAGAGCCTTTCTCTGTGAAGGGCATCTCTGGAGGACCTCCAAAGATGATATCGTGTAAGGGGTTTGTGACAAATCCTCCACCACAGAGTAATTCTGGGCATCCCTCGCATTTGGATTATGCGAAGCTTTCTTGAATGCCCCCTTCGGGATGCATGTCATTGTTTCTCCCATCGTCTTCTCAATCTGGAGAGGAACATATGGGTTTACAACTTCTTTACCCTTCTTAGACATTTCAGGCATTTCATAATCGTGTGCCCTAGTCACTATGTAGGTGTCACCTTTCATCATATACACGTTCATGGATGAAGGATTAATAGAAGACAGAGGGGGTCCCTGACTGCCCCCATCCGCACTCAAAGAGGCTTGAGTTAAATTTTTCTCATGAGGAAAAGGGTTTGTTAACACAATAGGCTGCTACTGCGCTAGTAAATGTTTGGTCTCTGCAAGCCGAGGGCACAAGTGAGTCGGGTGGTATGCTCTGCAAAGGTTACACAGATAATTCAACTTTGTTTTCTCTGTGTTTCCCCTGCCAACATTGTTGGTGGATTTCTTATCCCTCTTACCCTTATTTTGTTGTTTCTTATTTCTGTTAGACTATTGGTTTTCCTTCGGGTTTGTCAATTGCACACTGTGTACAACCGATGTTTGATTAGGGGGAGCAGTCGAACCAGTGGTTGAGCTGGCCACTGTCTGCTATATCGACAATTGTTGCAATTGATTCAACAACTGATCAGTGGGCTTTGTTTCTGCTGAACCAACGATGCCATCGACATGTGGTCCAGACTTGTGTCTAGTCTTGTCAAGAATAGACCGCGACACATATGGAAAAACTTCATGAAGTAAACCAAACTGAGAGTATATCAGTTCTAGCTGTTGAGCTCTCATTATCACCTCTTCCTCTAAAAATACCCTCGACGTTGCAACGTCCTTAGATAACAAGGGTACCAAAGACCTAAGGAACCACTCTAGTAGGAATGTTGGTGTAA
Source organism: Picea mariana (assembly GCA_032191745.1). Classification (NCBI taxonomy): domain Eukaryota; kingdom Viridiplantae; phylum Streptophyta; class Pinopsida; order Pinales; family Pinaceae; genus Picea; species Picea mariana. The sequence continues at coordinate 47,422 of JASDQU010011817.1, read as the reverse complement.
CTGGTACTTTTATCAAACTCTTCTGACACCACCATTCTCGGATCTGATCTGAGATATGGCCAGCCTTTGTTTTCTCAAAGTTGGCCAGCAATTCAATGCCGGCATCGTATCTCACAGGTAATTGAAAATGGTTTAGAAAAACCATTGCCAATTCGCCAAAAGTAGAGTATCTTGAGCAATCGAGCTCGATGTACCATTTCGCGACACTCCCGATAAGAGTGCGTTGAAAAAGACATAACTGTACAGAGTCATCTCTCAATGAGTTGGATGAGAAACATAGGTGAAAGGTGGTCACATGATCGCCTGGATCTTCGTTAGGATTACCTTCAAACTTCGGAATGTCCGAGGGAAACTTGGTTGGCATAGGAGGCCAACGCATATCGTGACAGATTGGGTTGTTTAACAATATTGACAAGTCCGGAAAATGAAACGTTGCCATAAAAGGTAGCTTGGGCTATTGAGTATGCACAAGAGGAAAGGAGCCTGGAATTTGGCTATCACCAGGTTGCCAGGAAAAGTTAGGCTGTTGACCAGGGTTCTGGTAAAAACCATGGCCATGGCCAGCATTCAGATACTACACTTTTTGAGATGTCATCGGTTGACTCCCATAGTAGGACGTTGAGGGTTGGGAAGGGATTTCTCCCGACGTTGTGTTCCAAAAGTTCTAAAAAGGGTTTCCCCCTACTGATCCAACGAGCATAGGTAGTGAGCCTTGCCCAGGGTTCCATTGAACATGGAAGGGGTTGCTCCTGGTCAACATCCCTAATGAGAGGATTGATCCCTACCATAGATTCCAGGGTCCTTGAGAGGTGTTTACCCCCTGTGCAGGAATAGTACCCTATGCAGGATTTTTTGATCAAAAACCAGGGTTGCCCTCGATTGAGATGGCAACTGACGAGAATGCATTGTTACCAAATGCATCGTACAAAGAGAATGATGAAGAACCCACCGACGTGGTGTTGGAAGAAGGTCCTTGACTACCTTCTCCAAACAAGTTGTAGTTCATGTTCAACCAGACGGGCTGTTGAGAAGCGTCACCGAGCGAGGGGGAAAAGGAGGTATGTGACTTCCGCTATAAGGGAAAGCATTATAGGGGTCTAAGGTGCCCCCCATGGACCCTTGTAGAGGAACGTTTGAGTTCCTTGCCCCTAGACCCATTGTTTGTAGGGTGGAGTAGGTGAGGACCGAGTTCGTATCAAAGTTGGGCATCCCATATAAAAATGGAGGGCCTGTCTCACTCTATGTGAACGGTGCAGTGATCGTCGCCATAGACAGAATCAGATCGCTGCCCGAAGTAGAGGCAATCAATACCATAGTGGTACAGACTTGTGAACATGAGTTAGGAGGTGGAACACCCCTAGTGGTGGCAGCTGTAGAGGGAGTATGAGGACTCCCTGACGAAGTAGCAGGATTTGCTTCCATCACTTCTTACAGGACTATATGATGCTCGTGATGCATTACCCTTGGGGGGACAACTTGTACCATGATGGGAATAGAAAAGTCATTGATCGGAGGGTTATACAGACCGATAGCTTCTGATCCAAGGTCATAAATAGTTGATTCCTCCGGATACAAGTGTTCTCCTCTCAGATATGGCTCGGGCACATTTTCCTGTGGCCCAGTTGCCTCAAATGACCCTTGCTGGTCAAGTCTTCACCGTAACGGTGGCAGATGTGGCTCCAAATTAACCGGCGGCAAGCCCAAAATCCTTCGCAACCAGCGGGGCTCTTGATATTCCACTGTGTGAAAAGATCAATGACACAGTAAGGATTTTTAAACGTTGAAGAACAAACACACACTAGAAAGTTCCTATGAGATAAAGCAACCAAAACCACTAACTAGTTGGAAGAACAGTTACACCAGCCAACACTAGAGAAACTTACTGGTGCAAGTGCAACTCGAACATGGAAGCACCCTCCAGGTATACTCTTCAAAGCATGGCCCGATGTCCACCCTAGGTACTGCGGTATACCCCCGCAATTACCAGTGTAAGTCCCTAAAATAAAGGCAACTAGCTTTCCATCTCGTGAACAATCACCAGGCGGGTATAGTCGACAGTCGGGTGGACCACAATGAGCAGGGTATCAATCCCAAAACCTATCGAGGGTATTGAAATAAAGTGTTCTGGAAGATGAATGAGGACCTTGAACGTATTCGAGACCCACGAAGCTCTGTGGCAAATGTGATCAACAGAATCCCAAGAGAAGTCCTCTATATGTGTTCCCTACTATGCTTGGTACGGATTTGGAGGGGTTATCTCCGCTACCTTTCTACACGCGACCTCATGCTTAGATCTTATGTTAGAGGGGGGTCCCGGATATGTTTGTTTTATAGCCTTGCAATAGCTCGTATGTTTGTTTTATAGCCTTGCAAAGTTTCCTCTCCAACCTAAATCAAGGCTCTAGCTTAGACTAGTTGATGGACCCTACAAACATGAAGTCTAATTGATTTTAATTAAGTGTTAATTTTAAGTGGCTTGTCTTAAGTGAAGGAAATGGAAATGAAGCTAGTGGTGTATTTTAAGAGACGAAAGAGAATAACTGTAAATGAAATTGAAAGAAAAATTACTTCTTTTGACAAAAAAAGATTTGCAAATTTAAACGCTTTAACCAACTTTTCGTAACTACTTTTTCTAAGATCTTTTAAAAGAAAAAACCAAAACTAACTTTTGCTCGACTACGAGCTACTTAAATTTCTAAGCATTCAGTAAAGAAATTAAAGAAAATAACTCTTTCTCCTGATAAGTAAAGACAACTAACCTAACTACTTAACCAAACAAAGAAATGAAATCTTTTTTTTAATTTTTATGCTTCAAAATAAGAAACTTGAAATAACTTCTTTTTCTTTTCTTCTAAAGAAAGTAAAAGGGAAAAAGAGAAGACAAGACAACACCAAAAACTGACTTCTGGTCTACTGNTTTTTTTTAAATTTTTATGCTTCAAAATAAGAAACTTGAAATAACTTCTTTTTCTTTTCTTCTAAAGAAAGTAAAAGGGAAAAAGAGAAGACAAGACAACACCAAAAACTGACTTCTGGTCTACTGTGGATTACAGGGAGTCACTGACTATACTAAACAGGCTGATCAGAAAGACTCACAAACTTGTCTCAAACCCTTTCAAATAAAACACAAGCAATCTTTTAAAAATAAATAAGAAAACTGGTGTGAAACCTAGGCTAAAGACTGTAACTACAGAGACCAATACTAAATCAAGAAACTCCTAAGAAGTTAGACTTCAATCAGGGAAGAGGTGGACTACCCCTTCTTAAGGAAAAAGATTTCTGACACAGGCACACTACTGACACTTAAGCAACCTGCATATGTACGCGGGTTGTCTAAAGCTAGGGTGCACATGTACACGTGCAGACCCACTACAAGCCGTGTACACCTCTGTAACTTCTCAAAAAAAGAAAAATAGCAGTCAGGTTGACAAGGCAGGGAGTACTGGTATGGCAGACCAGAATCCCTTAAAGACTCAACAACTTACATAAACTCAAAAAAGGAAATCAAACCAATTAAAACACCCATAAACTATCTCGTAAAACCCTAGAGGTTTCCCCAATATGGTCGCCAATTCTGCTATAGAAGGAAAACCCCCCTATGGACTACACTAGGGTTCAACATGTAGGCATATATAACCGTCTAAAATTATCCTACTCTTTAGATTACCCCGAATATACCCCACATTCACATAAGAAATACAAAGTAAAAAGATCTGGTAACTCTACCTTAAACTACATGTCCGGTGTCGATCCTTTCGCATTCAATTTCTCCTCGACTACAAGTCTCCTCCCAAGGCTGACCTGCATTAACAAAAAGACAAACAAGAAACTATGAACATGTATCTCATATATGAACTAGTGGGTTAGATGTTAGTTATAAAACATAAATCAAACATAAATATTGAATACATCATATTGCGGGACATAAAAAGCATTCCTTTTATTAATATCACAAAGTTTGCTTACAACGAGATTGGTGACTGCTCCTCGAACCTAGTTTGGGCTCCTCTTCACCAAGATCCAACTATGATTCCACGTATCTTTCTCCTCTCACATTTCTCTCTAGGAAAATGGCATAGGCTTATAATGGAGGAAAAAGGCAAGAATGGGCAATTTTGGCTCAAAACTCACAAGGTAGCTGCAAATTCTTGGGGCAAGGAGGGGATGTGAAAAAGGAAGAGTTTCATTGTTCTTATGCTTCTCTTAGGTATGAGATCCCAAAACCTCCTTTTATATGAAAAAAGGATGGTTATTCGGTTGGGTGACGGGCTATAGGCAGTGGGATAGTTGGAAAACTACCCAACAACCTATAATCTCAACAAGTTCCTTACAAATGTTTACTTTTTTCAACATTTGTGGGTATACGCGGGCTGTAATGGTGCAACTAGAATACGTACATGAGATGTAGTGGTGCAAAAAGCATGTGTATGCGGGAAGTAGTGGTGCACGACGCGTACATCTTGAAAAATATGGCTTTTAAGAAGATCTGCTCAGTGATGGCTTGGCAAAAATAGTAAGTAAGAGGGCCAAATGTCAGGTATGCATGTATGGTGCAATTTAAGGTTATCACAATGGGTTGAGTACGGGCATCTTGCAAGGCCTTTCTAGACGTCCAACGATTGTCCCATGAGGACCTCTGTGATTGGGATTGCAACAAGCCATTTGGATCAGGTTCGTAGGGTTACAGAAGGGCCTCTAGTAGAGAAGACAATACTGGAGCAGAGCATCACAAGAAGCATAATAGATTGGCATCATTCCAAGTTTCCTTGTATTGTTTATGTTAGTATATTTGTGCAGTTGCCTTGCAACCATTATAATTGTGTGTTCATGATTATTTTTCAATTGTTATTACAAACATTAGATATTATTGTATTGTTGTTTCCATCCATCATAAGATGCCATGGTTATTTTCTCTATTTTCTGTGTAATGGATGCATGTAATGTGTTTGTCAATATTCTTGTATGAGCAAGCTACTTGTAAGGGGTTAAGAACAACATTAATACCAAGTGTTTTACATATTTACAAAAGGAGAATTAACAATTTTTGGAAAAAAAACACAACAAACGCACATAATCTTGTTGGGGACATTACAATGGTATCACAGTTGGTGATCTTTCTAGCCTGTGATTTATTGAGGAATTTATGCCAAGGAAAACTAGAGGACGGGGGAAGCAACCCACCCTGGGACTAGAACCATCAGAAGAAGTATAAGTAGACAGAGTTATGGGGGACCATCTTGAAGATTGAACCATACAACTGTTCGAATCCATAGCTAATGGGAAACAACAATTGACACAATTCCTGACACAGTATTTTTTTGGCAACCAAGCAAACCAAAACCAGGGAGATACCAATGGGAACCATGCAAAGGATATCCATAGAGGTGGTAGGAATCTTGAAGGGAGTAATACTTATGTTTCAACACAAAGTGTCTCCCAAGTGAGTAGCAGAAAGGTACCTGGACCATTATTTCCACCATTCCTTGAGGAGCAGACGACAAAAGCACCGAAGTAACATGGAGCAGAAAAAATGAACTCCTACTTTAGGGAGTATTAGTTGTTGGAAGAAGGATCGTAGGCAGCCATGTATTAAAATGACTACTACAACCTCAGGATACAAATCCAAGGCAGGCCGTAATCAACAGAATTTCAATCTTCTACACAAATTGGGGAAGATGACTATCCCATATTTTGACATGTTTGACAGGTGCACAACTTGAGCATGGGTACGTAATTTGGACAGTTATTTCCATATTAACTTGATGATGGAGGTAGAGGAGATCAATTTTTCCAATCTGCATTTGTATGGAGAGGCTCATGAGTGGTGGTACCATGGGCTACTAACATTGGGTCATTCCAACATCACATCATATGAGGATTTCACCTAGAGGCTGATGGACAGGCTCGATAGGAAGGACCCTGAGATCCACTTCAGGGAATTAGAAAAACTGAGGAAGATAGGTACACCAGAGGCCTATGTTACATAGTTCCAATGGATGGCGATCACAGTGATTGATGTTTATGAGTAGAGATTGGTGATGTTATTCATGGAGGGCTTGGTCGAGCCCTTAAGAGGTTGGGTGAAGGATTTCAGTCCAAACACACTACAAGAAGCTATCATGAAGAACTAGGATATGGCAGACACAGTCCCAAAGAAGACACTGGAAAAAAACATTTATCCCACATAAGGGTCAGGTGTAAAAACCTCCCTAGAAGACATTGAAAGGAAGGACAGGTTGGATGAGGAAACTCAGAGAGAACTAAGGAGGAAGAAGCTTTGTTACAATTGCAAGGAGTCATGGGAATGAGGTCATTGATGTATGGTAAAAGGTAAATTCCATTATATTGAGGTAGTTTTTGATGATGAGGATGACGGTGATGATGAGGGAATTGTATAGGACAGTGGTGAACCATCACACCCCGATGTTATAAAGCAAGTTCCATTGTAGGATAGTTCCAAGGGAGTGACCATTGACACATTGTTAGGATTCCCTAAATACTACACCTTCAGGGTCATAGGTATTGTACAATGATAAAGTGTTACAACATTGATTGATGGTGGAACCACCCACAACTTCATTAATGTTGCATTTGTCACTAGGATACAAATCCTCATGGAGGACTTCGAGGGATTCAATGTGGTAGTAACGAATGGGTACAACATGGAGTGTACTTAAAGGATTAGGGGATTAGAAGTAACATTTGGAAACTATATGTTGACCGGTGACTTTTATGTCGTAGATTTAGTAGATACTCATGTGGTTCTAGGAGTTCAGTAGATGTAATCATTGGGAGCTATCTGCATGAATTATTGGGTCATGAGGACAAAGTTCTAGGAAAGGGGTGGACAATGAGTCATATTAAGAGGTGTGTTGATAGGTTCCCCCATAATCATTTATAACCAACGCATGGAGGCCCTTTTTAGACACAGGGATGTGGATTGTGCAACAAGGTGCTTGATCACCATGGAGAAGCCATCCCAATATCACAACGAATACCCTGTGGATATCTATGCATTTCTTGGAAAGAATGAAAGAGTTTTTGAACCATTTCGAGAAGGGAGATCACCTGAAAGAGAATTTGAGCATGTCATTAAGTTAGAAGAGGGGTCAAATCTCGTGATCACCACACCCTGCAGGCATCCAAAGAGTTTCAGGGAAGAAACAGAGAAGGCCATAAAGGAATTACTGGATATGGAACATATCAGGCCTAGTTATAGTCCTTTCGCTTCATCATTTGCATTGGTAAATAAGAAATATGGCACTATGACGATGTGCATAGACTACATGGCACTAAACAAGAATACCATCAAAAACTGATACCCCATACCTAGGATTGATGAGATGATAGACGAGCTGCATGTAGAAATATATTTCTCAAAGGTTGATCTACGATTAGGTTACCACCAAATTCAGGTCAGAGAGGAGGATATCCATAAAACAACATTCAAGTTTCACTATGGGCACTATGCGTTTCTAGTCATTCCCTTTGGGTTGAATAAGACAACAACTAATTTTTTGTCGTGCATGAGCCATATCTTCAAGAAATAGTTGAGGAAATTCTTACTTTGTGTTCTTTGATGATATTATGATCTACAAACAGACGTGGGAGGAACATCTAAAGCATGTGGACGATATTCTCACCATTATGGAGGAGCAGTCTCTTTTTTCCAAGGAGGAAAAGTGCGATTTTGGGTTGATAGAAATCCTCTATCTGGGGCACATGATTGGGATTGAGGGATTAAAGGTACATTAGGAGAATATGAAAACAATATTACATTTTCCCACCCCTAGATCACTCATATATATGTGAGTATTCTTCGAGATATGCATTTATTATAGGCACTTTGTGAAAGGATTTTCACAATTGGCTGTGCCATTGACAAACCTCACCAAGAAGGGGGAATTCTGATGGTTAGAGAATGCACAAATAGAAATCAATAGAATGAAGAGGGTGATGATCACTTACCCATTATTACAACTTCCATATTTCACACAACCTTTTGTCCTGGAGTGTGATGCATCTGATGAAGGGATAGGTGAAATACTGACGTAGAACTAACACCCAATAACTTTCGAGAGATGAAATCTAAGAGAATCAAATAAGCTATATCTGATCTATGATAAGGAGATGTTGGCTATCATGCATGCATTGACCAAGTTCAGATAATACCTGGTAGGAGGACACTTTGTGGTTAGGCCAAACCACAAAAACTTGAGATATTTCTTGGAGCAACGAGATTTGAACAAGAGGCAACATAAATGGGTTAGTAATGTGTAGGCATATGATTTTGACATTGAATATGTAAAGGGGAAGAAGAACATAGTTGTTGATGCCTTATCGAGGAGACTTGCAGATTTCTCCATGACATAGATTTCAACAGACTAGAATCCCATTCTTTTAGTGGAATACTCCAGGAATACGTTTTCTTGTGAGCTGATGGACGAAAGTATTCAGGATGAAAAGTACAAGGCAGTGGATGAAATCATCTACTACAAATACATTATCTATCTTGTCCTTGAGTCCAAACTCAAGGATAGTAATTTGAGGGCAATACACGATGCACCACTAGCAGGACACCAAGGATATTTGAAGACCCACATGAAGGTGAGGGAGATATTCTCATGGAAGGGTCTCAAGGAGGATGTACTTCATCATGTAAGGGAGTGCATTATTTCCAACATAACAAATCAGATTTTACACATCTTGTGGGACTACTTCATCCATTTCTGATTCCAGAGTAGAAGTGGTATAACATTTCCATGGACTTCATCAGAGGATTGTCAAAGGTGCAGGGTAGGGACTGTATCTATGTGGTAATGGACATATTGACTAAATATTCACACTTCTTTTCTATTCCTTCAGAGTACAAGGTATCTCAGTTAACATATATATTCTTCAGGGAGGTGTGCAAAATTCATGGTCTTCCGAGGAACATAGTTAATGACTGGGATATCAGGTTTCTCGGGGCATTTTGGTAGGAGCTTTTAAGATAATACGGGTTGGATTTGACACCTATTACTGGCTACCACCCCTATACAGATGCGAATATTGAGATAGTAAACAAATGGATTGAGGGGTACCTAAGGAACTATGTTTCAGGGAAATGAAGGGCATGGATAAAGTGGTTGCATCTTAGGGAGCACTGTTAAAATATCACTCATCACAAGTCCATTGGGATGATTCCATTCGAGGAATTGTATGGCTATGATTCCCCATCCTTTGTGGATTTGAAATTTGAGGAGAGCAGAGATCCCAAGGCCAAAGATTGGTTGTAGGAAATCCATGACATATTGAGAATCCTAAAGGAGAATTTGCAGTTCATTCAAAATCAATAGAATATGTATGTAGATAAGCACGGGGTGGAACAAAAATTTGAGGTTGGGGACCTATTATTTATTAGGTTAAATCCTTACAAACATTCGTCTTTGAAGAAGAGTGGTGTAGAGAAGATGAATCCTCGCTTTTATGGACCCTACAGAGTGATAAGGAGAGTTGGGAAGGTATCATACGAGATGGAGGTACCAGAGGGTAGAAATATCCACAATAACTTCCTTGTATCCTGCCTCAAGAAGGCATTGGGACAACATGTCATCGCTTTGGAATATCTTCCTCCACTAGATGAGGAAGGGCAATTGATTCTAGCTCCCGAGAGGATTGTTTAAGTCAGGGAATGAAGGCTGGGGAGCAGTGCCATTCGAGAGTACTTGATTGTATGGAGAGGATTGTCCACATAAAATGCTACTTGGGAAGGAGAGAAGATCTTACAACACCCTGATTTGGAGTTGCTTGAGGACAAGCAATATTGGGAAGGGGGGAATGTAATGTACCCTTCCAATTGGTCATGACAGAGGATGAATCAATATCCTTTACAACTCCTATAGGGTATAGTCAACAAGAGAAAAGGGAGTCAAGGAGTTTTATTTGGTGTCACTAGGTTAAAAAGAATGACAAAACCTAAAGTGACATAAAATAAAATAAATAATTATCTTTAAATGAAATTGGAGAGAAGATAAAGTGAGGGTTTTATTTGGTTAAAAACGGGGAAAGATCTAGGAGGCCCAAAGGAAGGATAAATAGAGGGGTAACCCTTCTCTTTGGAATTATGATTTGATCTCTCATTTTGGAGTGCTCTTGGAGCCATTATTTCATTAGGGTTTAGAGAAACTCTTCCACTACTGTATTCTAGTTTCGGTGGTGCAATACCCACCCTAGCCAAACAAGAGGGGAGTCCATCTAGGACTAATATTGGAGCTTCAATTGGGAGTTTTGCATTCAGTTCAAGAGTTTTTGAAGTACACAGGAGGTTTACAGAACTTTCTGAACAATGTTGAGCCTAGAAAACTGCAGGTTTCTGGAGGGTTTCATAGAAACTAGTGTTTAGGGAATCCCATTGGGTTGAGTATGGGCATCCCTGCGGGTTGAGTACGGGCATCCCATGACGGCCCACTAGATATTCAACGACTGTCCCACAAGGACTTCCGTGATCAACATTGCAACATGATGTTTGGATCAGGTTCGTAGTGTTAGATGAGGGACACTATCAAAGCATACATTACTGGAGCAGAGCATCATAAGAAACATCATAGATTGGCATCATTCCATGTTTCCTTGTATTGCTTTTGTTAGTAGATTTGTGAATATTCCTTGCAGCCATTAGACTCATGTGTTCAAGAGTATTCTGGAGTTGTTATTACAACTATTAGATATCATTGTATTTTCGTTTCCATCCATAATAAGGTGCCATGGTTATCTTCTCTATTTTATGTGTAATGGATGCATACAACGTGTTTGTCAATATTCTTGTATGAGAAAACTATTTGTAAGGGGTTAAAAACAACATTAATATCAAGTGTTTGACATATTTACACTAGAATAATTAACAATTTTAGGACATAAAACATAATAAACCCACATAATCTAGTTGGGAACATTACAAAGAAGTAGCAAGCAAAGTCAGTAAAGGTGATGTAAATGTTATCATCTTTTGAAGAAGTTATATGTATTAAAGAATAAATTTTAACTTGAAGGTTGGTGCCGCTCAAACAAAGAGATTGATGTCTCTTACTAAGTTGGTGCTTAGCGGTGGGGATTGGTGTTTACAAAGATTTGTAAGAGTGGGTTGGTGCCTACCAGGTATTGTACTAGTGGGGATTGTTGTATCTAGTATATTGATGTCTACAAATATCTGTAAGTGTAGGTTGGTGCATACCATGGTTTGTACTAGTGGGGATTGGTGTCTTCAATAGGTTGGTGTGTACAAGTCAGGCCAACCCACCAAGTGAAACTAGTGCTTTCTTGGTCATGACCAACTAAATCTAGAGTTACATTAAAGTAAATAACGGGGCAGAACCAAAAATATGAGGTTTTCATTTCATTAGGTTGATTCTGAGCCACCACCTAAGCTTTCACGAATACCTGATAAGATTTATTGTGTCGAAAGTATAAAATTTACGATCTTCTACTGCATAGATCTCCTGGGAAGCAAAGTCATAAGAATGCCAATTTCGAGCTAGACCAACTTCTCCAATAAAACTCATCCATAAAATGGTCACTGGTGCAAACAAATAAATAGTAGCAGGATGAGGATGAGGATGAAGGATAATATGACTAATGCTATAAATAATAATATAGTGGAGTGGATTCATAGTAGGTGTTTTATTCCATCACAATTATCAAATGTTGAACCTGAAACTGATCACAACGAGTATTTATTGTCTCTCTTTTGTATCAATCAACTATCCTATTGTCCATATTTGTAACAATAGGTTAGTGCCTACAAATAATTATAAAGATAATTTTTGTGGTTTTCTCCTGAAAGGGTTTCCACGTAAATCTTGTGTTCCATGTTCTACAGTTAATAGATATCATATGTTTTTATTTTCCTATGGTGGATAAATGTTTGAAAAAGTAAAAGAATGGTCTTATATTGATTCACCCCCCCCCCCTCTCAATGTAAGTGTCTGCTCAATGATTGGTATTGGAGCAAGTTACTTTAGAAATAGTCTAACCACTGGAAGGTAGATCTTAGGAGCACACATGGTCTGTCAGGAAGGTTTCTCTACAAATGGATCCAATGTTCGATGGAACAAACTATGCATTCTGGAGCATAAAGATGCAAACATATCTAATGGGTCTTGGGTTTGATATTTGGAAATAAGTTGTGACTAGTTATACATCCCCAACAACTCTACCAGTAGATGCAGTTGGGAATAAGCCTAGTGAAAATAATGAAAAAGCCATGCATGCCATCTTGTGTGGTCTATCAGAATCTGAGTTTTTCAAGGTGATGCATTGTGAACTGAAAAAGGACATTTGGGACAAGCTTCAAAATATCTATGAAGGTGATGTCAAGGTCAATAAGGAAAAGATCCAAACTCATAGAAGATAGTTCGAGAGTCTGAAAATGAAAGATGAAGAAAATGTTACAACCTATCTCCTCCATGTGGACAAAATTATCAACACCATTAGAGGACTTGGTGAAAAGGTTGAGGAACTGATGATTGTACAAAAGGTGTTAATGTCACTCCCCTTAATATTTGACGAAAGTTTCCACCATTGAAAAAATGAAGTATATTGATTCATTGAAAATGAATGAATTGCATGGGATCCTCATGGCATATGAAATGAGGATTGAGAAAGAAAAGCCATCAAAGACAGAAAAAAGCTTCAAATCCTCGAACAAGACAAAGAACACAGATCATGAATCAAGTGATAAATATGAAAATGAATTAGATACAAATGCAGGCCATTTTGTGAGGAAACTCAAGAAAGGATCCAAACAATATAAAGGTAATCTTCCCTTTAAATGATTTAAGTGTGGAAAAGTAGGACATTTTGTTGCTAAGTTTCCATATGCGGAAAATGAAAGTAGTGATGATGAAGAACATCAAAACATTAAGTTGGAGAACAAATCTCATCACCACAAAAAGGATACGCATGAAACGAAGAATAACTTCCACAAGCAAAAGATAAGTCTTCACTCCAAAAAGGAAAGTAGCTCATGTGAAGAGAGCGATGAAAGTATATCCGATAGTGAAAGAGAAGAAACTCTCTTCATGGCCATATAAAAAAAATTTGATGAAGACAAAGGGAAAGAAAAAATGGAGTCAAAAGAAGAGGAAAATGCCAAAATATATGGGGAAGTGGATCTTGAAGAAGAACTCATGTATGCCTTAAGTGAAATAAAGAAGCTTAGGAAAAAAAAATTGAAACAAAAGGAGCACTTGCAGAAATATGAAGAAAAGGATCATGATTCAAAATCCAGAATGTCACAAAGCCTTGAAGAAACAAAAAGGACTATCATAAACCTAAAGTTTCAACTAGAAGAGGTAAGAAGGATGGAAGAAGTGGTGAGAATCCAGCTAAAGGAATAGGAAGAAAATTGTGAGAAGCTAGAATATGAAATTGTTTCGTTAAGAAAGGAATCGAAGACAACTATTAAGTTGAATACATGCTTGAAGTTTGAAAAGATTATTGAAACCTTAGATAATATCATCAATTATCAAAGGTATCCATTCATTAAGACTAGTCTTGGTTATGTTAAGATTTAGATGACCACCAAAGAATATTCAAAATCTACATAGCCACCGAAGAAAGTAAATGAAGGAAAATCTAAAAGCTATGTTGATGTACTCAAAATATCTATCAATGATGAAGACAAGAGGAAGAAAGAGAATGATGTCTCACAGAAACCTGACCTTCCTCACAAGGACAACAAGGATGAATTTAGAATATCTTTTCCTCCGAGGTGGTCTCACGCAACTCGCTTTGAAGAACACACTACATGTATTGGGTCATGATTGTTTAAAAATATGGGCTATACTAGAGGAGGACTTGGAAATACTGGACATGGTATCATTGTTCCTATTATGCTTGAGATGAAGTCACCAAGAATAGCTCTTGGATATTATGTTGTTGTTTCCTCCCTAACTACACCTGGCCTTGCTACAACCAGGGAAGTTTTATTTTTTGCAGGTGGAGTTCAGATTGGTTTTCCAGAAGAGAAACCTATTGTTGATTGTGTTGAACATATTGATGAGTTTCTCGTTCCTCACATGGAAAAATTTGAGCATGTTATTATAGATGACATTTTCTGCTGATAAGTCAGGTTGTTCTACTCCTATAAGTGAACTTGACCTCTTCCTCAGATCAACCAACACAAAAATATGTACCCTATAATTATCCTCACTATAAAAATTGAAAGAATAGAATTTATGTTTTCAGATCTTTGCAGAAGAGACGTGAAAGATAGAATTTTGGAATAGTACTTACTACTAGGATGGTCGTGAAATCATTTGACTAGATGTTTGAGTACTTCATATCGTTGTGTATTATCAACTGTACAATTGTGAAACTTTCATCTTACTTACTAAAGATTGCCTTGAAAGTGGTCAACCTAGGATTGGCCCGACATGATAACTGGTTGGAGTTTCAAATGAGTATTTTTCGACTAAGTTTCAATTGGGTTGTCCGTTGACTTGAATTTTTGATGAGAACTATTTTTTCTACTTATTGATCCCTTAGAGGGGGAATACTTGAAGATGTTGATATGCGAACCCAATTGATGTCTTTTTGTTGACTCGATTATTTCTTGTTGAATTGACATGGATTTGTTGAGATTGACTGAACCATGTTTGATCCAAGTGGATATCGGTGGCCACCCACATATTCCACTAGCTCAAAGCCCAATTTCCATTTTGGCATTTTTTTCTAGATTTTCGGGTCCTAAACTTCCGAGGTTGTTTTGAGGCCCTAAACAATGTTTTTTAGGCTTTCCACAGTCACATTATTAATGGGGTCAGATTGTGATGGAAAAATGTGTATTCCTCAGATAGAGCTTTCCGAGGGGCTATCATGCACCTAAACGATAGATCGTATGCAAACTTTATGACCCCGAGAAGTTGATGTACCAACTTACCCCATCGAGGCCCACATGACTTTTGGCACTTCATCTCCTAGGGTTATATTTTTGGATGTTTATGGTTTTATCATTTATGCTTTATGTTAAAAATGCCTTGGGAGCCTCATTGTAACCAACTTCTTGTGAATGAGTGTAGCCGACACATCTATTTTCATAGATAAGCTACCACCATTCTAGCTAACTTGTGTGCTTTTTCATTTTACAGTCTTTTGTATTTCAGACAGTTATTAATAGAATCTAATCTTTACTTTATTACTGTTTTCCTTGCCATGTCTCTATGCAATTCTTTGTTATATATCTGTTTTATCTCTACCTTCATATCATTCCTAAAATAATCCAGATCAGTTGTATCTGAGCAGTCTGCTCCTTATCGTCCTCAGTGCATGTCCCTGATGAGGTCAAGGTATAAAGTGTTGGGTCTCGAGCTTGTATCTCTTGAGGACAAATGCTATCGCATGCTCAAGTGACCTTCCATGGCATAAGAAAAGAGGGACGATGGGACAAGAGATCCTTCAAATTGTTGCTCAAGGAATCCCTCGCGTGACAGAGGAACAAAATGATGGATATTTTCGCCCAGATCCTTCAACGACTATCGACAACAATGGAGGCACCTTCAACTAGAAATAAATTCGAAGGTGCGACGCCATTCAAGGTACAATTTAAGTTTGATATTCCTTTATTTTAAGTCCAGATAGACATTGACGCTTTGGAAAATGGTTAAATCTGCTAGAGGGTTATTTCTCCGTCCACAATTTTTCCAATAGTGAAAAACCACCTTCCTGTTCCTTAAGGCCCTTCCTCATGTCAGAGATTGGTGGGAGACTTACTGTGAGAAACATGCCGAGGATGAGTCTATAATTTTTGGTCCAGGACCCACTTGGGCGGCTTTTGTTGATGCCCTCAAGGAGAAATATTACCCTGTTGGAAGTTATGATGACCAGTACACGAGATGGACCACAGTTTGCCAAGAGAGGGGCCAAACAGTGTCAGATTTCACAAATAGTTTCCATACCTTGCATACCAAGTTGGGTATCAAAGACTGCAAGTGACATATGTTCGTAAATATTATGGGGCTCTGCATCGATACATCCAAATCGAAATGGAGTTTCTGGACATCTTGTCATTGGGAGCCGCTTATCGATATGTTGTCAAAATCGAGCAGAAATTCAAGAAACATAACAAGTGGGAGTTTAGATATGAAAATAAACAACGAAAAAAGTATGGTAAGGGTGGCCCTAACTCCCAGGAAAAAGGACAAAGCAAATATGGCCAACCCGAGGATAACCATCCCAAGACACCAACAAAGAAGGGTAATGGGAAGTCAAAGGACACTCGAAAATGGTGCAAGTTCCACAAAATCCATTGGCAAAATACTGATGAATGTTGCTCCAAATAGTCATTGTTGGTTGAGACAAAATCCCCTAGGTCAAATGCTGACTCACAATTTGATTCTGATTTAGAAAAGGGAAGACAGATCATTGATGCATAACCTAGTGTCACTGCTACCACAAAAGTCCAACGAGAGGAACTGAAGGATCTTGAAGAAGGGGAGCATATTTTCCACTCAC
>JASDQU010011817.1:16027-27617 GCA_032191745.1 Picea mariana | reverse complement strand
CAGTTTGTTTAGAACTGCTTGCAAGACCAAGGATAGGGTATGCAAGGTTATAGTGGACAGTGGAAGCACAGATAACCTAGTCTTCTTGGAAATGGTGGAAAATCTGGAATTGGAGATAGTTGCACATCCGAGCCCATACAAGGTTTCGTGGTTGCAAAAAGGATATCAAGTAACTGTCACTAAATAATGTTTAGTTGAATTTAAGATAGGGGGATATAGAGATGAGATATTATTTGATGTTATTCCCATGGATTTCTGTCATCTTTTGTTGGGGAGTCTGTGGCAATATGACAGGAATGTTGTTCACGACAGAAGAAAGAATACCTATACCTTGGAGAAGAATGGT
Organism: Picea mariana; assembly: GCA_032191745.1. Classification (NCBI taxonomy): domain Eukaryota; kingdom Viridiplantae; phylum Streptophyta; class Pinopsida; order Pinales; family Pinaceae; genus Picea; species Picea mariana. Next base: position 27,271 of record JASDQU010011817.1, on the reverse strand, counting down.
AGGATGCATATGTTACTTCCAATTGAAGACAAGAAGGTGAAAGAAGAAAGAAGAAATACTATACTACTCATGAGTGGGAAGGAAATTCTAGATGAAGCCAAGAAGGGTGAAGAAATGCAATCTGATGTGGTTAGGAAACCTAGAGTCATCTTGACCAATACTTTGATAGATGATCTACCGAAGGAAATTCAAGAACTGTTGGAGAATTTTACTGATATAGTGGTGGATGATTTACTTTGTTCGTTGCCCCCCATCAGGAGCATAAGCCATCATATTGACCTTATACCAGGAGTGAGTTTACCAAACAAAGAAGTGTACAGATTGACGCCATAGGAGAATGAAGAGGTCAAGAAGCAAGTCCAGGATTTGATGGACAAAGGGTTGATTAGAGAAAGTTTGAGTCTATGCGTTGTATGAACAATGTTAAGTCCAAAGAAGGATGGTGGGTGGAGGATGTGTACAGACTCAAGGGAAATAAATAAAATCACCATCAGGTACATATTTCCTTTACCGAGGATGGATGACTTGATGGATTGCTTGAGAGAATATTTTTTTTTTTCAAAGGTTGATTTGAAAAGCGGATATCATCAAATTAGAATGAGGGAAGGTGATGAATGGAAGACATCATTCAAGACTAATGAAGCGTTGTATGAATGGCTTGTCATGCCATTTGGTTTGAAGAATGTGCCAAGTACTTTCATGAGATTGATGAACAAAGTCTTGAAAGATTTCATTGGAAAGTTTGTGATTTTGTATCTTGATGATATACTGATCTTCAGTAAAACTGAGGAAGAACATTTGAGACACCTAACTCTAGTGATGAGGAGGTTACAACAAGAGAATTTGTTGATAAATTTGAATAAGTCATCTTTCATGAAGAAAGAACACATTTATTTGGGGTTCGTAATCTCTTCGAATGAGTTGAAGATGGATCTTGAGAAGGTAAAAGCAATCAAAGAATGGCCATCGCCAAAGAATATATTTGAGGTCAGAAGCTTCCATGGATTAGCTAGTTTTTACAGGAAGTTCATAAGAAATGTTAGTGGAATTTCTGCACCAATGATGGACACGGTCAAGAAAAGACACAAATATTTTTATTGGACAGAGGAAGCAAAGAAAAGTTTCAAGTTGTTAAAGGAGAAGATAACTGAACAACCAGTTCTAGTTCCATCAGATTTTAGTAAAACATTTCAAGTAAGGTGTGACACAAGTGGATTTGTGATTGGAGTAGTCTTAAGTCAAGACAACAGGATGATTGCATACTTCAGTGAGAAGTTGAATGATGCAAAGAAGAATTATTCCATGTATGATAAAGAATTTTATGCAATCATACAAGCACTGAAGAAATGGAGGCATTACTTGGTTCCGAAGGAGTTTTTCTTGTATAGCGACAATCACACTTTACAATTCATAACCAAACAGGAGAAATTAAACCAGAAACATGAAAAATGGGTTGAATTTATTTAGAACTTTAGTTTTGTTACAAAGCACATTTCTGGAACTGCTAACAAGGTTGTTGATGCATTGAGAAGAAAATGTTTGATTCTACAAGAATTTCGTGTGAAGAACTTAGGTTTTGATAGCCTTAAGGAAATGGACAGAGATGATCTAGATTTCAAGGATTCTAATGAAGCATGTGAGAATCCCATCTTAAGAGACACAAGCCAATGGATTGAATATATGGTTCAGGATGGACTGTTGTTCAAAGGAAATCAGTTTTGTATTCCGAAGAGTTCTATGAGAGAGAATGTTCTAAAGGAAAAACACAGTGGGGGATTGGTTGGAAATTTCGGCCATGAAAAAATATTCGTGCAACCAAATAGTCTATATTATTGGTCAGGGATGAGGAAATATGTCAACAAATATGTCAACAAATGCAAAATTTGCTAGCATGCAAAGGGGAAAAGATAGAATACAGAATTGTATCAACCATTGCCAGTACTAGAGAGGCCGTGGGATGCGGTTAGCATGGATTTTGTGTTAGGACTATTGAGGACATGGAGAGGTTGTGATTCCATATTCATGGTAGTAGACATATTTTCCAAAATGGCACATTTCATTCCATGTCAGAAAACCAGTGATGCAACTCGCATTGCAAATCTGTTTTTCAAAGAAGTTGTTTGACTTCATGGCTTACCCAAGAGTATTGTTTCAGACCGGGATACCAAATTTGTTGGTCATTTCTGGAGGACGCTATGGAAAAAGCTAGGGACAAATTTATCCTTTAGCTCAGCATATCACCCTCAGATGGATGGACAGACCGAGGTAGTAAATCAAAGTTTGGGATATTTTTTGAGGAGTTTAGTAGCTGAACATCACAGTCAGTGGGATCAGATTCTGCCATAAGCGGAATTTGCATATAACGACTCACCTAATAGAAGCACAAAGCCCATTTCAGATAATGTATGGAATGCAACTAAGAGGAGTATCTAAGTTGAGGGACTTGGAGCAAAGTGAGTTTAGAAGTGCTGGAGCAGAAGATTTTGCAGCAGAGATGCAAGAACTCCACCATAAAATCAGAGAGCGATTAAAGAATTCCAACTAGGAATATAAGTGCAGGGCAGATCAACATAGAAGAGAGATTCAATTTGAAGTGGGAGATTTGGTTTTAGCTCACTCGAGGAAAGAAATATTCCCAAAGGGAACATATAATAAACTAAAGATGAAAAAGATAGGGCCATGTAAAATTTTAAGGAAATTTGATGCAAATGCTTATGAGATAGAATTACCAGATGAAGTGGGCATATCACCCATATTCAACATAGCAGATCTATATCCTTACAGAGAAGATGAACCAGAGGGAACAGAGAATCAAAAATAAATTCAGTGGGTTAAGCAACTGTCTGTAGCTGTAAACCCATAGATGGAAAGGATAATTGATTAGAGAATTAGCAAGAAGACCCGAAGGAAGAAATATTTTGAGTATTTGATAAAATGGAAGGGACACCCGATTGAAGATGCCAGTTGGGAAAGCGAAGCAGAGATCCATAAACATGGACAGATGGTGCAAGAGCTCATGAACAAGAGTTCATGAATTTTTCAGCCAGAGGAGTATGATGCAGGAGCATCGTACGCAAGTGTAGAGAGGAGGACAACTCGAAACGCACCAGTGCACATTTTGAGAATGTTTTGAATTTAAAAGATAAAACATTAATGAAATACCTTGAAAGGATGCATTCACATTTATGTTTTGAGTTGTAATACAGATCTTGAGAGGTTTCCCTCATATGTCGTTTAAAGGAGGCATTTATTGTAATGAATGTAAGGTAGCAGTATCTTTTAATTCTGATAAGATAGCTTGTAATGTAGGATGGAAAACTCTAAGGAAGCTTGCTCGCATGTATTGTAGTATCATTATTGTAATTGTAAGAGCAGAAGAGAGAGAGAGAATAGGAGAACATAGCAGAAGATAGGTTTTAGAAGATTGCATAAGAAGATAGTGGTTGCTACTGAACCCATGTACAGATGCACTTGGATAAATATAAGAATTTTTTGATCCAAATTCATGGTGTTTATGAATTCTGTTTACATATATTGAATGGTATGTTTACAGTTTGCTTATATGCTCTATTATGCAATTGTTTCAATGATGTGTGTGTATGTATGATTTCATGTTGAATGTATGAAGTCTGTGAGAAGAAGAGTATGAGTTTCAATTGTTTCTCGTCCTGAGAATTCCTGCAAGGAGTGCAGTGAAGGTCCGCAATGAGTGCATTGACAAGTTCTAAGTTTTATCTCAGAAAAAATCAGGAGAGATAATATTGTTCTTATACCAACAAAATTCTGAGTATAGCATAGAGCCATGCAAGGAGTGCCCAGGCTGGTTGAATTCTTAGAATTTTCCAACGCAGTGAGAGGTTGAAGAGTTATTATCGTAAGGAGTGTGCAAACCTGAGAAGTTTAGATAATCATAGATTATCAAGAAGCTGCAAGAAGTGCGTGCGAGAATCCATCGGAAATATTGAGTTTAAAGAGAAGTATAATGTCAGGAGGGATAGAGACTTCGTGGAGTTCAGAGGAAGGACGAGGCTCACAAAGGCTTCATAGAAAACCAAGTTCATGAGGAAAGATGCCAAGTTGTTTAGTCAGGAGTTGCTAAGGAACTCAATCGACAGTAAAGATTCTCAGAGGGATAACCACCAATTCATCATGGACCATTGGATCCAGTGGATCAGAGGAGGATTTAATACTAAGTGTCTATTAACACTCACAAGCTCAAGATGAATAGTCATCATTAGATCTGGACCGGCGAGAGTCGTTGATCTAGTACTTCGAATTTCAGCATTTCAGGATTCAGGAGTGTGGAGAAAGTTGTGACGATAAGTCAAGAGTCACGAAATCGCGATTCATGAAATCCCGACAGGATCTGGGCCGTCAGATTGTANGTGAACTCCCGAGTCGCAAAATTCCGACGTGCTTAGAGGTGGACCCCAGGACGTGACTAAGGTCATATGGTTGAGGCAGAAGGGATGGGTTGAGGAACCATTAGCCCATTTCGGGGTTTCAGGGATTGAAGGATCCAGGGGGACTCACAACAGGAATCGTGAAGTCACAAAACCCGAAACACTTTTTCGGGTGAAGGTCATGGTCATATCGGTTGGTCACGTGGAGTTGAGGGTTGCGCCTTGTGCTTGTTTGCACACGAGTAACTGTAGAAGGACCCATGGTTACAAGTGAGAAGATTCCAGCTGGGAATAAAATAGTCATTTCAACTCAAATGGGAGATTAAGAATGATCCTTAGATCAGGAGGTGAAGTAGAACCTGTCGAGGTAGGGGTGTTGTGCCATAATATACTACAAGTACATGATCTATCTTGTCCCTGAGTCCAAAATCAAGGATAATAATTTGAGGGAAATACATAATACATCACTAGTAGGGAACCAAGGGTATTTGAAGACCCACAGGCAGGCGAGGGAGATATTCTCATGGAAGGGTCTCAAGGAGGATGTACTTCATCATGTAAGGGAGTGCATTATTTCCAACATAACAAATCAGAGTTTACACATCTTGTGGGACTACTTCATCCATTTTTGATTCCAGACTAGAAGTAGGATAACATTTCCATGGACTTCATCACAAGATTGCCAAAGGTGCAAGGTAGGGACTGTATCTACGTGGTAATGGAAAGATTGACTAAATATGCACACTTCTTTGCTATTCCTTCAGAGTACAAGGTATCTCAGTTAACATATATATTCTTCAAGGAAGTGTTCATAATTGATGGTATTCCAAGGAACATAGTCAGTGATTGGGATATCAAGTTTCTAAGGGCATTTTGGTAGGAGATGTTAAGATAATACGGGGTGTAGTCGACACCTATTACTGGCTACCACCCCCAGATAGATGAGAATATTGAGATAGTAAACAAATGGATTGAGGGGTACCTAAGGAACTATGTTTTAGGGAAACGAAGGGCATGGATAAAGTGGTTGCATCTCAGGGAGCACTGTTAAAATATAACTCATCACATTTCCATTGGGATGATTCCATTCGAGGAATTGTATGGCTATGATTCCCCATCCCTTTTGGATTTGACATTTGGGGAGAGCAGAGATCCCAAGGCCAAATATTGGCTGTAGGAAAGCCATGACATATTGAGATTCATGAAGGAGAATTTGCAGGCCGCTCAGAATCGACAGAATATGTATGTAGATAATCACGGGGTGGAACATAAATTTGAGGTTGGGGACCTAGTATTTATTAGGTTACAACCTTAAAAACAGTTTTCGTTGAAGAAGAGTGGTGTAGAGAAGATGAAGCCTCACTTTTATGGACCCTACAGACTGATAAGGAGAGTTGGGAAGGTAGCATACGAGATGGAGCTAACAAAGGGTAGAAATATACACAATAAATTCCTTGTATCCTACCTCAAGAAGGCATTGGGACAACATGTCATCGCTTTGGCAGATCTTCCTCCACTATACGAGAAAGTGTAGTTGATTATAGCTCCCGAGAGGATTGTCTAAGTCAGGGAATGAAGGCTAAGGAGTAGTTTCATTTGAGAGTACTTGGTTGTATGGAGATGATTGTCTGCATAAGATGCTACTTGGGAAGTAGAGCAAATCTTAAAACACCCTGATCTGGAGTTGCTTGAGGACAAGCAATATTGGGAAGGGAGGACTGTAATGTACCCTTCCAATTGATCATGACAGAGGATGAATCATTAGCCTTTACGAATCCTGTAGGGTATAGTCAACAAGGGAAAAGGGAGTCAAGGAGATTTATTTGGTGTCACTAGGTTAAAAATAATGACAAAACCTAAAGTGACATTAAATAAAATAAATAATTATCTTTAAATGAAATTGGAGGGAAGATAAAGTGAGGGTTTGATTTGGTCAAAAACGGGGAAAGATATAGGAGGCCCGAAGGAAGGATAAATAGAGGGGTAACCCTTCTGTTTGGAATTATGATTTGATCTCTCATGTTGGGGTGCTCTGGGAGCCATTATTTCATTAGGGTTTATAGAAACTCTTCCACTAGTGCAGTCTAGTTTCGATGGTGCAATACCCACCCTAGTCGGACAAGAGTGTAGTCCATCTAGGACTATTATTGGAGCTTCAATTGGGAGTTTTGCATTCATTTGGAGGGTTTTCTAGGTACACAAGAGGTTTACAGAACTTTCCAGATGATGTCAAGCCTAGACAACTCCACGTTTCTGGAGGGTTTCATAGAAACTAGAGTTTAGGGCATCCCCGCAGGTTGAGTACGGACATCCCACGAGGGCCCGCTAGATGTTCAACGATTGTCCCATAAGGAATTTTGTGATCAAGATTGCAACAGGATGTTTGGATCAGGTTTGTAGGGTTACATGAGGGACACTATCAAAGCACACATTACTGGAGTAGAGCATCGCAAGAAGCATAATAGATTGGCATCATTCCAGGTTTACTTGTATTGATTTTGTTAGTAGATTTGTGCAGCTGCCTTGCAATCATTAGACTCATGTGTTCAAGAGTATTTTGTAGTTGTTATTACAACTATTATATATCATTGTATTGTTGTTTCCATCCATAATAATATTCCATGGTTATCTTCTCTATATTCTCTGTAATGGATGCATATGATGTGTTTGTCAATATTCTTGTATGAGCAAACTGTTTGTAAGGGGTTAAAAACAACATTAATATCAAGTATTTTACATATTTACACAAGAAGAATTAACAATTTTTGGACATAAAACATAATAAACCCGCATAATCTAGTTGGGAACATTACAAAGAAGTAGCAAGCAAAGTTAGTAAAGGTGATGTGAATGTTATCATCTTTTGAAGAAGTTTTATGTATTAAAGAAATTTTTTTAACTTGAAGGTTGGTGCCGCTCAAAAAAAGAGATTGATGTCTCTTGCTAAGTTGGTGCTTAGCGGTGGGGATTGGTGTTTAAGAATATATGTAAGAGTGGGTTGGTGCCTACCAGGGTTTGTACTAGTGGGGATTGGTTTATCTAGTAGATTGATGTCTACAAATATCTGTACCAAGGTTTGTATCAGTGGGGATTGGTGTATTCAGTAGGTTGGTGCGTACAAGTCGGCCCAACCCACCAAGTGAAACTAGTGCTTTCTTGGTCATGACCAACTAAATATAGAGTTCCATTAAAGTAAATAATGGGGTAGACCTGAGAATATGAGGTTTTCATTTCATGAGTTTGATCCTGAGCCATCATCTAAGCTTTCATGAATACCTGATAAGATTTATTGTGTCGAAATTCTAAAATTTAGGATCTTCTACTGCATAGATCTCCTGGGAAGCAAATTCATAAGCATGTCGATTTCGAGCTAGACCAACTACTCCAATAACACTCATCCATAAAACGGTCACTGGTGCAAACAAATTAATAGTAGAAGGATGAGGATGAGGATGAAGGATATTATGACTAATGCTATAAATAATAATATAGTGGAGTGGATTCATATTAGGTGTTCTATTCCATCACAATTATCAAATGATGAACCTGAAACTGATCTCAATGAGTAGTTATCGTCTCTCTTTTGTATCAATCAACTATTTTGTCATCCATATTTGTAACAATAGGTTGGTGCCTACAAATAATTATAAAGATAATTTTTGTGGTTTTCTCCTTAAAGGGTTTCCATGTAAATCTTGTGTTCCATGTTCTACAGTTAATAAATATCATATGTTTTTATTTTCCTATGGTTGGTGAATGTTTGAAAAAGTGAAAGAATCGTCTTATACTGATTCACCCCCCTCTCAGTGTAAGTGTGTGCTCAATGATTGGGATTGGATCAAGTTACTTTAGAAATAGTCTAACCAATGGAAGGTAGATCTCAAGAGCACACATGGTCTGTCAAGAAGGTTTCTCCAAAAATGGATCCAATGTTCGATGGAACAAACTATGCATTCTAGAGCATAAATATGCAAACATATCTAATGGGTCTTGGGTTTGATATTCGGAAATAAGTTGTGATTGGTTATACATCCCCAACAACTCTACCAATAGATGCAGCTGGGAATAAGCCCAACGAAAATAATGCAAAAGCCATGCATGTCATCTTGAGTGGTCTATCATTATCAGGGTTTTTCAAGGTGATGCATTGTGAACCAGAAAAGGAAATTTGTGACAAGCTTCAAAATATATATGAATGTGATGGCAAGGTCAAGAAGGAAAAGATCCAAACTCATAGAAGATAGTTCAAGAGTCTGAAAATTAAAGATGAAGAAAATGTTACAACCTATCTCCTCCATGTGGAAAAAATTATCAACACCATTAGAGGACTTGGTGAAAAGGTTGAGGAACTGATGATTGTACAAAAGGTGTTAAGGTCACTCCCCTTAATATTTGACGAAAGTTTCCACCATTGAAGAAATGAAGGATCTTGATTCATTGACAATGAATGAATTGCATGGGATCCTCATGGCGTATGAAATGAGGACTGAGAAAGAAAATCCATCAAAGAGAGAAACAACCTTCAAAGCCTCAAACAAGACAAAGAACATAGAGCATGAATCAAGTGATAGATATGAAAATGAATTAGATACAAATGAAGGCCATTTTGTGAGGAAACTCAGGAAAGGATCCAAACAATATAAAGGTAAGCTTCCCTTTAAATGATTTAAGTGTGGAAAAGTAGGACATTTTGTTGGTAAGTGTCCATATGCGGAAAATGATAGTGATGATGAATAACATCATAACATTGAGATGGAGAAAAAACCTCATCACCACAAAATGGATAAGAATGAAAAGAATAATAACTTCCATAAGAAAGAGATAAGTCTTTACTCCAAAAAGGAAAGTAGCTCATGTGAAGAGAGCAATGAAAATATATCCAATTGTGAAAGAGAAGAAACTCTCTTCATGGCCATATAAAAAAAAATTGATGAAGACAAAGGGAAATAAAAAATGGAGACAAAAGAAGAGGAAAATGCCAAAATATATGGGGAAGTGGATCTTGAAGAAGAACTCATGTGTGCCTTAAGTGAAATAAAGAATCCTAGGAAAAAGAATTTGAACAAAAGGAGGACCTGCAGAAATATGAAGAAGAGGATCATGATTCAAAATCCAGAATGTCACAAATCCTTGAAGAAACAAAAAGGACTATCATAAACCTAAATTTTCAACTAGAAGAGGTAATAAGGATGGAAGAAGTGGTGAGAATATAGCTAAAGGAATATGAAGAAAATTGTGAGAATCTAGAATATGAAATTGTTTCGTTAAGAAAGGAATCGAAGACAACTATTCAGTTGAATACATGCTTGAAGTTTGAAAAGAGTATTGAAACCTTAGATAATATCATCAATTATCAAAGGTATCCATTCATTAAGAGTGGTCTTGGTTATGATAAGATTTATATTACCACCAAATAATATTCAAAATCTACATAGCCACTGAAGAAAGTAAATGAAGGAAAATCTAAAAGATATGTTGATGTACTCAAAATCTCTATCAATGATGAAGACAAGAGGAAGAAAAAGATTGATGTCTCACAGAAACCTGGCCTTCCTCACAAGGACAACAAGGATGAATTTAGAATATCTTTTCTTCCAAGGTGGTCTCACGCAACTCGCTTTGAAGAACACACTACATGTATTGGGTCATGATTGTTTAGAAATATGGGCTATATCAAAGGAGGACTTGGAAATACTGGACATGGTATCATTGTTCCTATTACCCTTGAGATGAAGTCACCAAGAATAGGTCTTGGATATGATGTTGTTGTTTCCTCCCTACCTACACCTGGCCTTGCTACAACTAGGGAAGCTTTATTTTTTGCAAGTGGAGTTCATATTAGTTTTTCAGAAGAGAAACCTATTGTTGATTGTGTTGAACAGATTGATGAGCTGCTCATTCCTCACATGGAAAAAATTGAGCATGTTGTTACATATGACATTGTTTCTGATAAGTCATGTTTTTCTACTCCTATAAGTGAACCTGACCTCTTCCTCAGATCAACCAACACAAAAATATGTACCCTATAATTATCCTCACTATAAAAATTGAAAGAATAGAAATTATGTTTTCAAATCTTTGCAGAAGAGACGTGAAAGATAGAATTGTGGAGTAGTACTAACTACTAAGATGGTCGTGAAATCATTTGACTAGATGTTTGAGTACTTCATATCGTTTTGTATCATCAATTGTACAATTGTGCAACTTTAATCTTACTTACTAAAGATTGCCTTGGAAGTGGTCAACCTAGGATTGACCCGACATGACAACTGATTGGAGTTTCAACTGAGTGTTTTTCGACTAAGTTTCAATTGGGTTTTCCATCAACTGGAATTTTTGATGAGAACTATTTTTTCTACTTATTGATCCCTTAGAGGGGGAATACTTGAAGACGTCTTTTTGTTGACTCGATTGTTTCTTGTTGAATTGACTTGGATTTGTTGAAATTGATTGAATCATATTTTATCCAAGTGGATATCGGTGGCCACCCACATATTCCACTAGCCCAAAGCCCAATTTCCATTTTGGTAGTTTTTTTCTAGATTTACGAGTCCTAAACTTCCGAGGCTTTTTTGAGGCCCTAAACAATGTTTTTTGGGCTTGCCACAGTCACATTATTAATGGGGTCAGATTGTGATGGAAAAATGTGTATTCCTCGAATAGGTCTTTCCAAGGGGCTATCATGCACCTAAAACATAGATCGTATGCAAACTTTATGACCCTGGGAACTTGATGTACCAACTTACCCCATCGAGGCCCACATGACATTTGGCACTGCATCTCCTAGGGTTATATTTTTGGATGTTTATGGTTTTATCATTTATTCTTTATGTTAAAAAGG
>JASDQU010011816.1:275657-293592 GCA_032191745.1 Picea mariana | reverse complement strand
TCAGTCAATTGGTAGGTTGGATTTTTCCTTGAAACAGATAAGTTTTTCTAAATGTATTTGGAAAATATTTTTTAATGAATATGAATTCACATTCTTTTCTTAAAGGAAGCTTTAACATGTTGAATGAATCCTAAAATATAAGATATGTTTGTATAATGAGGTTCTCTCTCTAATATTAGTTGATTATCTGTGGTGAGTGTGTATGAGAGGTCTGAAGGAATCCTAAAATCTTTTGTTTTCCCCAAGACTTTGAATGGACAGTTTTCAAGATGAGAAAATATTCACTTTGGGGGTCAGTGGGAGACACCATTGGTGTATTGAGGATGTAGGCCAAAGGTCTAAAGAGTTGGGGTTAAATCCTTAAAGACAATGCAAAGAAGACAAAGAGTCGTTTTTCCTCAAATTTATCTATATCCCTATATGAGTACCCTATTTTAACCTCAAGAGAACTACAACCATAGATTTGAAGAAAAGAGTTGATCCCAACCATTTTTCGGAGATATGAGTGTCAAAAGAAGCCTTTTCGAAGGAGGTTCATTTGGAAAATATATAAGCATTTCCAAGGTAAAATTACCGATGGGAACATTCTAAGTTGATGAGAGACATCAATTCATTAGGAGGTATGAATGATGAGATATAGACCATAGATCCCATCATGGGTCATTCCTCTAGGCTTGTAATAATGTGGCATTCGAAAAGATCCATGGAAAATGCATGGAAGGAACTTTCGATGTAGAAATTTTGAATGGAGTAGAGCCATAGATCTTCCCAATGGAATAGTTGATGTATATCCTAATAGTGAGATCCTAAGTGGACGTGGGCCATCAATCTGTTGAGGAGTACACCCAGTAATATATTAGCCATACTTTTCACTGTGGAACCCACCTATTGAAATATTGGAGGAGATTGGGTGAGCTCTCTAACTATCATGTGGTCCATGGGTTCTAAATAAATCTTGATTGTTTATTTCCCTATTTCATGTCCATTATATCAAGTGACTGTGAGAGAGTTATTAAGTACCCTTCTCACTAATTAACTCATATAGATCCCTATCTATTTGATGAGATCCATTGTATCCATTGGTTCTTTCATGAGTAATTTGGTCGGAAGGAAATGTTCAAAAGAAAAGGTTGGGGTTGCATAATCGGTATTTTGAAGAGGAAATTCTAACCCACCATTAGTTGTTGATTAACTCGTGTTTGAGTGAGCCAAATATGTTGATTTGGATAAGTTCATTCCCTAGATGTGCATAATATTTCCCCCAAGATATATCTAATGTGTGTTGGACAACACAAGTATTCCAATATAAGATAAAAACCTTCAATAACCACTCACACAACCAGATCAAGGATCAACACACTAATGTTTTTACATGGTAAAACCCCCATGGGGAAACATCCATGGCCCCATCCAACATGCACACTTGGAGTAATTTATTAATAAAAAATAAAATATTACACATATATTTACAAGAGATTTTCTCACAATTGATCATCGACAAATGAACCTCCATGCTATTTAAATAGATATCATGGACCAATCGGGTGTTAAGCCACGGATCAATGTATCCATTAAGATCAAGGATAATATGGACCATCGGATCAATCTATGTCAGAAACATATCATGACCATCAAATTACCTAACTACAAATGAATACTGAAAAACACACTTTTACCTAATGACACATTAGACCAAAGTGATCTTAACTAAGTCCTAAGTGTCTAAATATCGTAACATCCCCCCTTAAGAAAAAATTGGGATAGGATTGAAGAATTTAAAAAGGTGACACAATAGGACAAGTGTTGGGCCCATGATATGGTTAAACTAACGATGATAATTAGATCCTTTTTGACCAATATTATATGTATATTTTACTATTTTGAAGAAGTTTTGAAGGATTCTTGTATCCAATTGCCGTAACTTATACCAAGTATGTATGATTAAAGTCTTGTGATGATTTCAAGTATAATTCAGCATGATTTAAGGATTTCAAAGAGATAATTTTTGATCTGTGTGTTACACGGAAAAATTGCAAGGTGTTTTCGCATCTGGCACTCCATTTGGTACTCCATCTGACACTATTATGGGAAGCTAAATTAAATATTAACTTGTGGGAGCATGAAGTGGAATCTAAAAAATTTGGCACATGGGTTTTGTGCGCAATATTCCCAATAAGGTCCTATGAGGGTTGTTTCCTGAAATTCTAAATGTATTGAAAGTAGTTCGTGGTTTTCAATTCTGCATTTGGTACTCCATCCGACACTCCATCCAGCACTCCATCATGCACTAAAACCGTGGGCGAGTTGGCGGTTATCATATCGGTGACCACTGATGGGAAAATCAGAGACATGGGTTTTCTTCGTGCTCATGGCCTCCAGCTACTGAGCTTCTAACAACTGAGATTGGGTTGTTATGCTGGGTGATTATTGGCTCACCTTGTTTCTAGAACCCACCATCGGTTAAAACACATTTAATGTAATTTGTTGTTTTTAGAGGAGGTCGACCCTCCCAGTGGTCGACATCTTAGATTGTAAACTTATAAATACCATCTCAGTGGTCAGACAAAGGGATTTACAGAGAAAATAGACAGTTCAACTTTCTTTTGTTATTTTTCATACATTTTGCTAAAAAGTGTATAAAGAGTGTGTTTTCGATTTTAATGGTGAATTCATGTTGTTGAGTTCATGGTTCGCCTTTGAAGAGTAGCCAAGACTTGTTGGGGGGCCCACAAGCAGTCTGGGTGAATATCCAATTAGTTTGCTTGTGAATTGAATAGTGTAGTTGTCATTTTTATTTATTTCATGTACATGTGTTTTTATCTTTCTTACTTACTGTGTGATTATTGTATATAGTTTAATTATTTCCGTTTCTTGTTGCAGGTTGCTTATGAAGAATATTTAATATGCCATGTCTTTCTAACTAAATAGGAAACAACTTAATCTTAAGCCACTAGCCCTTGTGTGATTACATGATAGTTAGAATTTATGCATGCTGAAATAGAGCTTAAAACAAAGTTTTTAGTTTATGGTTTCTTTGGAAAGTTTTAGTGGATGGATAGTTGTTAGTTTGTTTATCTAATTGTTGTTTAGTTTTTCTCATTTAATTGTTAGTTAGTTTGCTTATTTTCATATGCTGAAATAGTATTTAATTTATGTTTTATGAATATTTCATCTTTTGCAATTTGAATTGTTGGAATAGAATTAGTTCAGTGTATTTTCATGCAATTTCCTTTTCTAGATTTAGGTTGCAATTTCAATTCAAAGTTGATTATTGAATTTAGATTTCAGTTATGAATTTTAGTATGAATTTGCTCAATTAGTGTAGAATGCAATTGAATTTACTAGAATCATGTTTTTATACTGTTGATGATTAATGCATAATTGAATAATCACATGGATATGCAAGATAGTTGATGTTGCTTCTATAATGGATAAGTTCTCACTGGATTGCATAATTCACACTTTTCACCTTGCTATCGAAGTCAATATTGAGTTTATCCCTATTGAATTATCGTTCATTGTTAAGTGCCATCGTGATATCATAAGACATCGGAGACATAATCATCAACACTATATTTGAGTTTTCTTACTTTCATAGATTAGAAGATAATTTCCTTGCTTTCATAGATTAGAAGATAGTTTCCCTACTTTTGTAGGATAGATAGTCTCTTTTCTTTGGTAGATTGAAGAATAGTTTCCTTATCATAGATTAGTTTTTATTTACTTTTATTGTCATGGAACTTTCAATTTAGTAGTTTAAGATTTCCTTTCGTAAATTAGAAGTAATTAGGAAGTTTAATTTAAGAATAGAGTTCACTTGCTTATTAATTTGATTATTTTCTTATTGAGTAATCTTGATTAGTTTCCTTGTTGTAGAATTTATCATAGGTTAGCTAGTTGTTTGCTTGCTTGTTTACTTGCTTTAATAGGTAGTTGCTTGCTTGTCTATTTTGCTTTGATAGGGTAGTTGCTTGTTTATTTACTTGCTTTTATAGGATAGTTGCTTAATGAATTTGATTAGGTTAATTAAAGTGGTTTGTTGTTGTTATTGCTTATTAGGTAGATAGTTTTCTTTTTCTTATTGTCATGATTAAGTTAGTTTGCTTTAAGTAAGGTTTTCATTTTCTTTCTTAGGACTATCCATCTATCATTTTTTCAAAAGTTACTTAGGTTACATAGTTTAAGTTTCTTAGTAGGGTTTGATCATTAGTAGTCTTTCCTCGAGTAGAATAGCCCTTCAATATCCTGTTTCCTTAGTTAGACTATACTACCAGCCTTTCTACCTTGGCATATATATATTGCTACAACTCTAAGTTTACGTACCCCGAGTTGAAAATTTAATTGAGGGTTTTTAGTGTGTTTTTAGTGCATATAGAACACCCATCATTTTTGGTGCCATTACCGGGGAGTTTTCTCAAGGTAGGAAATAGTTAGGAAATAGATCATTTCTAAACCTTAGCATTAGTTTGGTGGTGGGGGAACTTTAAGATGAGAGGTAAGAACTTGTGCATCTGCTATAGCAGGTTCCCCCAAACCCAATGGTAGTTTTTTGTTTTGTTTTTGTTTTCTTTCATGAACATACCTAGAGACACAAAAGGTAGATGCATTAAATCTAAATTAGACCTTTCAACCAAGGTTCCTTCTGACCTTTTTGGGGTAAGGAATGTTCCACTCATAAATTCCACAGACCGCTATTGAAAAACAAGAGCTAGCTCAACCCAAAGAGCTAAAGTAGTCTCTGAAGAGACTAAAACAGGGAGCATTGTAGAAAAAACGTTGAAGCATCAGTAATAGTGGGACATGAGGCAAGACGACTCGAGCCCTCTGTAGAACCAAACAACACAACCTTTGTTTCCTTACCACCACCAGGAGAATGAATTCGAAGGTGACCATTAGTTTGGAAGAACTCTCTCAAATCCTAGCAACAACTGGGATCTCTTCTTTTAAGGAAGAAAACATCTTGACAATAGTCAAGAACTTGTCTACCTCTCCGAAAATATTAGAAGAATCAAGATCCTATGAGCTAAAAAATGATTTTTCTTGCCAAAATGTGAAGGAAGCAGAAAAATTATGGACTACATTCAGTAGAGAGCAATCATTAAGACCTGATATTGAGGAATTCACAACATTCATCTCAGCAGATCCTTTATGTACTTCAGACATCAATCATCCAGAAGAAGAGGATATGCATACCATGATGAAGGAGAGCATAGAAATTACTGTTGATGAACATCAAGATTACATTGAAATTTGGTTTCAAGAGGTCATCAGGCCACAATACTATTCTCTTATTCAACACCTTCGGATGCCCAAACAAGTAGGTTGGTTAGTTCTTCATATCCAAGTAATCACTGCGGTAAATTTTTCATATATGGATATGACTATGTTTCTTATCTTGCTCCACACATGGTTACATTGGAAGAGTTCTTACACTTGAATAAAGATTTTCCCTTTCGTTTTAGGTAGGGTAGGATAGTAAATAAAATTTGCATGTTGTTAGTTTAGCTTAAGGTCTAATGCAGCCTCATTTTACATTTTTTTTTAATAAAAGAACTATGAGATACATGTTCCTATGACTTGATCTCATTGATCTCATTATTTTATTATATTTTAAAGTGTGGTTTTTGCAAACAGTTTTAGAGATCTCTGTAGGTATTTATATAACCAAGGGTAGACAATTCCAAGGAAATATAAAAGAAGGATTTTCTTCAAAAACATTGCTATATTTGAACCTTGTTGTCTTCTAAGCATCAAATGAATAATGACTTGCTGTAATTAGCCATATTTTTGCAAAGACTTTCATATTCTTTTTCTCAAGGCATCTTAAATAGCAGTTTCTCTTGAACCTTCACCACTATATAAGGAAGTGACACCGTAACCATCAAGCTTAGAGGTCTCTCATACATTTTCTCTAAGAAACCTGAGTAAGTGAGTAAAGTATCTTTATTAAAGAGTAAAAAGGAGGTATTATTAGCGGTTAGTCATGGAAACATCACAATAACTTACAAAAGAAGAAAGTGAATTGAGGTTAGAGATACCTTTCTGTTCTTTCTCAATGGCACCATCCACTACACACTAAATAACTTGATTATATCATATCTTTAGATAGGACACGTACGTTTAAGTACCCCTTACATTAGGATAATCACTAAGGAATATAATGGAAAGTCATCCTCTAACATAAATGCCATCCCAATTGAGAAAAAAAAAAAGAGAAAGAAATTTTTTTTTCAGAGCTATCCCCCCATCTTCTTGCACAAAGAAATCTTATACTAAAATCTTTAAAGATGTAGGGCTAGTCTCTGAGGGTGTAAGAGGCTAACCTGTCGGGATACTAAATAGGTCTTTTGGAAGTGGGTACTAGCCTGTGGTATGACTAGGTAAACCCGTCGGAGTACTGAACATGCTTGCTGTCAGTGGGGCATTCTACCTAGCGAGGATGATAATATGACAAAAAATAAATAATAAATTTAAAATTGTCCTGATGTATGACATTACTTGTAGAAAAAGCTGACAAGAAGTATGTATGGTTGTGCTAAGTTTAATGAATTCCATAAACTTGCCATTGGGAACTAACTCTGAGACTATCTTGAAACTCTCTTGCCTACCTCTTCTTATCTATATATAGGATCTATTATCCTATAGGTGGGGCCATATTTTAACCATCTCGTCAGACCAATCTGTGAAATTTATCTCTACACTTAACAAGCTGTAAATCTTTGGCTATTGGGAGAACTGACTGCTTTCCTATATTTTTGATTGTGAGGTGTCACAATACTTAGGTGTGGGGGAGGGGTTCATAAGTTGAAAAATGACAACATTGCCTAGAAGAAGTAAATATTTGCAAAAATTTATGTGTGTTGTTTTCATAATACAGGCTATTATATCAACAGTTATTTTATTTTTGAAATGCTAATTCCATGTGTGTTATAAACTGTTGTGCATTTCCTTAACAAACCACTTAACTAGTTTATTTTCATTACAAACTGTTCATTACAGAGTTATGATTACATGCCTTATAGAATGCGAGATAAAGGAATGGATTGTGTGAGAACGGTGGAAAAACAAATAATAATGGAACACTCTTAGCCTGCCTCAGCTCCTATTCACTTTGTTCGTGGCCTCTGAGGAATCAATTGCCTCAGCCACAAAGCTCCCAAGAGTTGGAGATCGCTGGTTTAAACACCACCAGTTGCCAAGAGTAATCTATAAACAGAGTTTTCAAAACTGAATTTCAGAACATCTCTGGGGCTAAGGGATACTCCAAAGAGTGGATAAAGAGGATCTAATCAACCCTATCATAGTCATCACATGTGAAGGTAGATATTCCGTCTTTAAATCCTGTCACTTTCGATTATTATCTCACTTTCAGTTTATAAGCCATTGAATTTTCCAGTCTTGAGAAGATGTCTTCCCAAGTAAGGAAGAATGTAACTAATCCCCATAACAATTTATTTCACCATGGCTTTATCAAACTACTTGTCTTATCCAAATTGGGGAAAATGTGGTATGAGTTCATTTACCAATTTGAAGACCCTCATCTTACAATCAAGACTATCAAGAAGACACTTGATATAGGGACTATTACTCCACCCAAGCCCTCATGCTCAAGCTATTTCTTTACCAGACCAAAAGTACAATAAATGTGTTGATACTCCTGCAGCCTTATCGGGAAAGAAGACCAAGAATCCTATTGCTAATTCATGGAACGAGGACGTTTCATATCTTCGGTCTAGGAGGATTTTTATGAGCTAAAAAACACTAACCACTTCCCATTTGTATAGCAAACCCATGAGAAGAGGAAGTAGGATTTCTGTGAAAATTATGTCATACTGTCTTTTTACAATGTCTTGGGATATTATATCAGCAGTTGTTTGTATTGGTATGCTAAATTATATATTGTTGACATCATTGTGTGTTTTATAAGCTTGCTGTGCATTTTTATGTTTATGCTATAGAAGACTGCTTATACTTAACTACTCTTTGTGACAAATACAGAGCGATAACAACTGCTAAATACTTACTGCCATCTATATTACAAGCTTATGAAAAGAGGAAAAATTGTTTGAATTGTTACAGATCAATGACAGGAAATAAAAATTCTACTGTCCACCATGCCTACCAGTACAAACTAGGCCTTTTTTTAGTATCTGTCAGTTCTGTTAGTCACCAGTGATCAAATTTACTCTTTCGTGTGATTGATAGGGTTATTAGGTCAAATTGTTATATTTTCAAAATAAAATTCTCAAATAAAATTTGACATCTCTTGGTTGTAAAATGGTCATCGGTGTGTCTAGTTTTCCTTACTAATCCCTCCACTCATCCAAGGTCATAAATTTTCATCATGGTCATGTCATCATTCCTTGTCATAAATTTTCAAATGATTGCCTTGGTCAAAGTTCTACTTCAAAATTGGTTTCTGAATTAACAAAGATGAATTTGACAAAATTGAAAGAATTTTTTGTCAATAATAGACCAAGAAACAAAAACGTCCTTCATTTTATGCACATGTGTTATTATTTGAGAGAAATTCCCCAAATACAGTCGCTATAGGAGGGTTTCTGCACATTTGGACAACTTGACTTCAAGTCAGTTTTTTAGAGGTTGGGAGAAGGAATTTGCAGTGCTTGATGGTTCCATTATGTATCAGAAATCATAAAATTTCCAACCATACCACTTTCAGCCCAAAACTCCTCTGGGAAGGCCTCCAAAAACCCTCTCAAAGAGCACATTGTGTTTCTGCTGAGAGCACGTTGCGTTTCTGTAATTTGTGAGTAACCAACTTCAAGCTTGGATTATGAACAAATGGGAAATTATTTTTGAAACCTAGAGGATTTTTGTGTTCATAAAGTACCCAAAAACAATAACCTCTCTCAATTTTTGAATATACATTATGGTTTGGGATATATTCAATTCTCTTAGAGGCCCAGTTTTTCAGAAAATAAAATACTCTGTTTTTCCTGTTTTAGTCATGTTTTCTTTTCGTGTTTTCCTAACAACTGGAAGTGAAGTTTTGAAAAATAAGAGAGTTTTTATCAAGGACATATTCAAAAACAAAAACCTTTCTCAATTTTTACACATGAGTTACTGTCTTGTAGTTACATGTGTCACTTTGATACCTATTTTTCACAAAGTTCACCAGGCTAGAATTGTTGCGCTTCTGGGAAGTCACTTTTGGAACTAATTTTGCTGAGGTAAAATTGTTGTTTGCATGGTTTAAAGGATCAAGGGTATAATATACATCTCAAGGATTCCTCACATGTCATCAACAAACTCCAAAAACGCCAAACTCGCTAGTTCAAACTTAGAGAGCATGAAACATTGAGTCGTCATTTACGCCATGATAACATTGTCCTACAAGCCAAGATGAATTCTCTACAATGTTTGGTTGATGATATGACTGCCACCAATAATATTCTATGGATGCAATTGAAACATCACAAAAGGCCCAAGAAACAATCCCTCGGGCAAGATGGAGAAGCTTCTAAAGCTAATCCACCCCCTCCTTCACAAGTCTAGTCATGTTGGGTAATTCATTTTTGTTTGCAGTGGGACCTGCAAAATCTTAGGTGTGGGGGTAATGTTGGGCCTGTGATATGGTTAAATTAATGATGATAATTAGATCCTTTTTTACCGATATTATATGTATATTTTACTATTTTGAAGAAGTTTTGAAGGATTCTTATATCCAATCGCCATAACTTATACCAGGTATGCATGATTGAAGTCTTGTGATGATTTCAAGTATAATTCATCGTGATTTAATGATTTCAAAGAGATAATTCATGATCTGTGTGTCACAGGGAAAAATTGCAAGGCATTTTTGCATCCGGCACTCCGTCCGGTACTCCATCCGACACAATTACAGGAAGCTAACTTAAATATTAAATTGTGGGAGCATGAGGTGTAATCTGAAAAATACGGAACATGGGTTTTGTGTGTAATATGCCCAATTAGGTCCCACGCCCATTTCTTGAAATTCTGAATGGATTGAGAGTAGTTCGTGTTTTTCAATTCTACATCCGGTACTCCATCCAACACTTAGTCCGACACTCCGTCTTGCACTAAAACCGTGGGTGAGTTGGCAGTTATCATATCGACGGCTAGTGATGGGAAAATAAGAGACATGGGTTTTCTTCATGCTTGTGGCCTACAACTACTTAGCTTATAACAACTCAGATTGGGTTGTTATGCTGGGAGATTATTGGCTTGCCTTGTTTCTAGAACCCACCATCGGTTAAAACACATTTAATGTAATTTGTTGTTTTTAGAGGAGGTCAACCCTCCCAGTGGTTGACCTCTTAGATTGTAAACCTATAAATACCACCTTAGTGGTCAGACAAAGGGATTTAGAGATAAAATAGACATTTCATCTCTGTTTTGTTATTTTTCATACATTTTGCTAAAAAGTGTGTAAAGACTGTGTTTTCGATTTTAATGGTGAATTCGTATTGTTGAGTTTGTGGTTCACCTTTGAAGAGTAGCCATGACTTGTTGGGGTGCCCACCAACAGTCTGTGTCAATATCCAATTAGTTTGCTTGTGAAATTAATAGTGTAGTTGTCATTTTTATTTATTTCTTGTACATGTGTTTTTATCTTTCTTACTTACTGTGTAATTATTGTTTATAGTTTACTTGTTTTAGTTTCTTGTTGCAGGTTGCTTATGAAGAATAGTTAATATTCCATATATTTCTAACTAAATAGGAAATGACTTAAGCTTAAGCTACTAGCCCTTGTTTGATTAGATGATAGTTAGAATTTATGCATGCTGAAATAGAGCTTAAAACAGAGTTAAAATGGAGTTTTTAGTTTATGGTTTATTTGACAAGTTTCGGTGGATGGATAGTTGTTATTTTTCTTATCTAATTGTTGTTTAGTTTTTCTCATTTAATTTTTAGTTAGTTTGCTTTTTTTCATATGCTGAAATAGTATTTAATTTCTGTTTTATGAATATTTCATCTTTTGCAGTTTGAATTGTTAAAATAGAATTAGTTCAGTTTAATTTCATGCAATTTCATTTTCTAGATTTAGGTTGCAATTTCAATTCAAAGTTGATTATTGAATTTAGATTTCAGTTATGAATCTTAGTATGAATTTGCTTAATTAGTATAGAATGCAATTGAATTTACTAGAATAGTGTTTTTATAGTGTTGATGATTAACATAATTGAATAATCACATGGATATGCAGGAAAGTTGATGTTGCTTCTGTAATGGCTAAGTTCTCACTGGATTGCCTAATTCACACTTTTCACTTTGCTATCAAAGTCAATATCGAGTTTATCCCTCTTGAATTATCATTCATTGTTAAGTGTCATCGTGATATCATAAGACACCGGAGACATAATCATCAACACTATATTTGATTTTTCTTGCTTTCATAGATTAGAAGATAGTTTCCTTGCTTTCATAGATTAGAAGATGGTTTCCTTACTTTCATAGATTAGAAGATAGTTTCCTTGCTTTTGTAGGATAGATAGTCTCTTTGCTTTGGTAGATTGAAGAATAGTTTTATTATCATAGATTAGTTGTTATTTACTTTTATTGTCATGATGCTTTCAATTTAGTAGATTAAGATTTCCTTTCGTAAATTAGAAGTAATTAGGAAGTTTAATTTAAGAATAGAGTTCACTTGCTTATTAGTTTGATTATTTTTTTATTGAGTAATCTTGATTAGTTTACTTGTTGTAGAAGTTATCATAGGTTAGCTAGTTGTTTTTTTGCTTGTTTACTTGCTTTAATAGGGTAGGTGCTTGCTTGTCTATTTTGCTTTGATAGGGTAGTTGCTAGTTTATTTACTTGATTTTATAGGATAATTGCTTATTGAATTTGAGTAGGTTAATTAAAGTGGTTTATTGTTGTTGTTGTTGCTTATTAGGTAGATAGTTTTCTTTTGCTTATTTTCATGATTAAGTTAGTTTGATTTAAGTAGGGTTTTCTTTTTCTTTTTAGGACTATCCATCGATCCTTTGTTCAAAAGTTACTTAGGTTACATAGTTTAAGTTTCTTAGTAGGGTTTGATCATTAGTAGTCTTTTCTTGAGTATATTATCCCTTCAATATCCCGTTTCCTTAGTTAGACTATACTACCAGCCTTTCTACCTTGGCACATATATTGCTACAACTCTAAGTTTACTTACCTCGAGTTGACAATTTAATTGAGGGTTTTTAGTGTGTTTTTAGTGCATATAGAACACCCATCAACAAGAAAGGAGGAATTAGGGCTTATATCCCTTAATAACAACTTCATAAACTCATAACATAGATTGAAGTTTGGAAAACATCACTTCTGTAAGAGACTTTGTCAAAATGTCTGCAACTTGATATTTTGTACGGAAAATTAGCACTTCAATAACTCAATCATGAATGAGATTTATGATGAAGTGTATGCGTATCTCGATGTGTTTGTTGTGATGATGTTGAAATGGATCTTGGGTGAGCTTTATGGCACTCTGATTATTGCACCAGAGAGTCTTCAAATGCTGCTACTGGAATCCAAATTCTGAAAGGATATATCAAAGCCACAAGGCTTCTTGACTTCCATTAACTATTTCTCAGTACATTGTTTCTTCTAATGAAAGATAAATATCACGTTATTTCTTATAGGCCCAAGTGACAGGTCCTGAACCAAGGCTGAAAATAACCTGAAGTAGACTTTTGATCGTGAGGGTCATTGGCCCAATTTGAATCAGTGAAACCAACCAATAAAGGAGTCCCCCTTGAATTGTAATGTACTCCCAAACTGAACTATAACCTAGACATATTGAAGTATTATTTTATCTAATTTCCAATGTATTTCATGGGGTGTTTGCATATACCATGAAACAATACCGTCAACAAAGGAAATATTAGGACGAGTATGATTCAAATATAAGAGGTTACTGACTAACTAATGGTACAAAGTGCCATCAACTTTGGGAGAAGTACAAGTGGAAGAAAGTTTGATTCTAGACTAGAAGGGAGAATGGGTTGGTTTTGAATATGCCTTGTGAAAGTAAAGAAGAAGGTCACAAGCATACGTAGACTTGGAAAGAAATATTCCTTCCTTGGTTTGCAATACTTGGAGGCCAAGGAAATAATGCAAATAGACCAAGTCTATCATTTCAAATTTCTTTTTAAGGCTATATTTCACATGGGTTAAAAAATTTGGGTCACTAATAATGAGGATAAGGTCATCAATATAAAGAAAAAGGATTATGAGATGGATTTATAATTTCTTAGTATAGACATTAGGGTTAGAATGACATCTAGCAAAGTCGGTATCAACAAGAAAGATGCTCATTTTTTCATACCAAGCTCGAGGAACTTTCTTAATACCATAAAGAGATTTCTCAAGGTGGAAAACAAGGCTAGAGTCATTCTAGACATATCTAGGAGGTTGTTCCATGTATATTTATTCTTGCAAATCCCCATGCAAGAAGATATATTTGACATCCATTTGATGGAACTCCCATTTATGTGAGGCTGCAAGGGCTAAAACAGAGCATATGGAATTCATTTTGGATACATAGGAAAAGGTTTCATTATAGTCAATTCCTTCAACTTGAGAGAACCCTTTGGAAAATAATTGATCCTTTTGTCTTTCAACACTTCCATCTGATGCATTCTTAGTTCTATACAACCATTTACATATGCCAAATTTTCTTCCTTTAGAAATAGGTACAAGATCCCAAGTATCATTTTCCATTAAAGAATGATACTCTTAATTCATTGTTGTATCCCAATATGGATGACCTGAAGCTTCTGCAAATATATTTGGATCATGAGTCTATGAAACTTGAGCCAAATGAGAAGAGGCTCACTAGAACTATGAACTTATTTGACATTGATATGAAGGATTGACAACAAGATCACCAACTAATTATTGACTTGAACAGACCCATCAAGGAAGCTAAGGTGTCAGTGTAGGTTCATGTTCAATGGACTCATCTAGAGGAAGGCAAGCATGCATAGGTGTATTTTCATCCTCACTTTCATCCTCATCTAAAGAAGAAACCAGAATAGGAATAGAAGATGAAAAAAACACTGAAGAAGGATCGCAAGTCAAAGAAGGAACAAATGTCGAATTAGGATCACAGGACAAGATATTTTCATCAAATTTAGCATCTCTTATAATAATAATTTCATTATAATGAGGTTGAAGAAGTTTGTAAACTTTGACATCTTCTGAATAAACAACAAAAATACACTTCTCACTTCTAGTTTGTAAAGCTTTCCTTTTCTCATCATGAATGCGAACCTGTGCTACACAGTCAAATACATGGAAGTGGCTTACATCTAGCTTAATTTTATTCCATTCTTCTTCTAGTGTTATATTTTTTAGAGCCTTTGTGGGAGTGTGATTTACTATTTAATTTTCACATTTAATGGCTTCCACCCAATAGTTAAGACTTAATCCCTTATATCGGATCATATAATTATCCATTTATTTTAACGTATGATTATTTCTCTCAACAACACCATTTTGTTGTGTCGTATATGGAATGGTGTCTTGCATATGAATTCCCTATGCAATGTAGTAACTTGTAAAATTGTTGTTCACATATTTTTCTCCATTATCTGTTCTTAACCTTTGAAGTTGATGTCCAAATTTCTTTTCTACAAGGGCCTTGTAGGCCAAACAAATTTCAAAGACTTTGCTCTTAAGTTTTAAGAAGTAAACCCAAGATCATATGGATAAGTCATCAATGAAATTTAATAAAACCTTACACCAAGAAAAATAAGGAGAATAAAGTGGACCACACAAATCACTATGAAAAAGTTTCAAAGGGGGTGAGGTGTGCCAAGAGGTGCATTTGTCAAAATTCTCCTAATTATGTTTGTTGAGAACATAACCGAAAAAAAAAAACCATCCCTTCAAGAAACAAGAGGAAGACCAGTCACCATATGTTTATTACATAGTTTTTGCAATGAGCGATAATTTATATGACCAAACTGCTCATGTCACAGTTTTCTCAAGTCATCTCTATGAGAAAAAACAACTGATGGAAAATATGATGACCAAAAGTTTTCAAACTTGTACAACCTGGTTATATCATCAGAAAATCCAGTTGCGAGGAAATTCTTAGGATATTTTAGATTCTGCGAGAAAGACTTGGAACACATAAACATCATTGAAATGACCATTATCTACCTAAAATATTTTAGACCCTACAACACTAAGAGATTTATCATAGCTAATATTTTCTTGGTGTTACATTCATTAAGAACAGAAAATATGGCTTTATCCTTAGCCATATGATAATATGATCGATAATCAATAAGCCACTCATCAGAAGAAGAAGTAGAAGTTGCATTGAATGAGAAACCAGAAGAAGAAAGTGCATTTCCATGAGAATAAGAGTTAGAAGAAGAAGAATCAATACTGAAAATGTGCTTCTTCATCACTGCTTCCAAAGCTTCCATATTTTTAAAACATTTGGACTCCACATGACCATATTTGCCACTATGGTTAAAATTCCTACCAGTCTTCTTATTTTTATATTTTTCTCCTTTGTCACCATTAGGAGAAAAAGCTGGAAGAGAGGGTTTGGGACCCTTGTTTTTCTTGTTTTTGTGGCAAGGATGTTGCTTCTTGGGATTCCTTGATTTATTTTTCTACATGGCCACTAAGGCTTTGTTGGATGTACCTGGAGTGTTGATCATTCTAAGTTGTATAGGATTATCTTGTTCTCAAATTAGAGAATCACAAAAGTACT
Source organism: Picea mariana (assembly GCA_032191745.1). Taxonomy (NCBI): domain Eukaryota; kingdom Viridiplantae; phylum Streptophyta; class Pinopsida; order Pinales; family Pinaceae; genus Picea; species Picea mariana. The sequence goes on along the minus strand of JASDQU010011816.1, from coordinate 277,895 downwards.
CAAAGAGAGTGTTCTTTATAAGAACTCCCTAGATCTTCTCTAGTGGCATACAATGTGGATACAGAAATAGAGTATGCATTACCAAGATTAAAGATAATATCATATATGCATCAATATTCCTTCAGATCTAGTTGGCACTCTACAGAAAAAAGTATAAGTGTTTTGAAATTAGATAAGTAATATTCAATGAAAGGAAAATCATTTGGACTTAAATTCATTAATGAATTTTCCAACTAGTTACATTGAATAATATTGTGTTTACCAAACACAGCTTCAATCGTTTCCCAAGATTTATCTAGGCACTCAATTCCTTGAAGGTGAAACCTTAAATCAAGTGAGATTGACATGCCGATTAATCCACATGATTCATTATTCCTATTAACCCATTTTGAATATTTTCCATCATCAATGAGTTATTGTTCTTTTCCCAAGGTAACTCGGTACATTCCTTTACTTATTAATACATCCTTCATATGGGATTTACATGAGAAGTAGTTGGTACTGGTAAGAAAAATATCATTGGGAGAATCTATATTAAATATGTAGAGAATATGGATTTAAAATATGAAACTGATGGTCTACATGAAATGATCTAAAAAAACCAGTTTGTTTTTAAAAAAACGACACTGAAAATAGACTTTTGGGTGTGAAAGTTGTTCCCTTTTGAAGAAAGGTATAAATGGTAACAAAAGAGCCACATTCCAATTAGAAGTCAGTGCACATGGTGATACCCCTCCTTATAATAACCTCAATTTTACAAATAGTTTAATTATGAAGTGACCCACATTTATATAATAAGTGGGGATCGCTTTTACAATAAAGTTACTTTATAAATGAAAATTATAAAAGTGAAATACACTATACAATAGATGATGAACTTAAATTTCCTATATATCTTTCACTATAAAACTAGTACTTTAATTTACAATCTATATAACAAATATAACCTTTTTAGATCTTGATCTTCTAATTTGTTAATGCTTAGGTTTTAGTATTACACATCTTAAACGTCACATATTCTTTAGGTTTATTCAGTATATAATTTTAATACATAGATTATAAGTACATATTAATACAACATATTTATAATACTTAGAGTTTATTAAGATTAATTTATATTTATACATTATTATTAAAACCTATTAACCATATTTATAATACTTAGTGTTCAATAAGGTTATGTATTCATTATTATTTTTAATATTTAAGGTTTAATTTGATTAATTTATACATGATTTATTTTTTATATCTATTATTTATTACGTAGGGTTATTACATATTATGTTTAGGTTTTTTAGCTTTCTTAAGGTCATAAATTAGGGTTTATGATAGTCGACATATTTGGTTTCTCAAAATTGTCTTGCATCATAAGTATTAATTGAGTAGATTAGTAAGCTCTTATATTTGATGATTGGTCCTGATGATGAATATACATTTAGATTTGATACATCGATACAAAATATGGCACAAACTGTGGAATATCAAGAAAAATGATATATACGAAACCTCTCACCACAAAAATATGAAAATAATCATATTATCATTTTCTCTATAATGTTTTTTATAGAATGATTCAGATGGTGAAAATTGGAAGCTATTGAGAATACCTATCGTACAAAGTTTCTCTTCTGGATCGTTTTACTTATCGAGATACACTCTTTCATAGATAGGGGTTTTGACTAGTCATGTAACTAGTCTCAAACAAGTGGTATGTGTAAAATAGTCATAAATTCTTCATATATGATGTAAATTCTATGAGACTAATTGCATTGGAAAGAGTGGATTTTGTAGTATTGTTTCTGTGAGTTTCATAATCAAATATCAAATATTGAGCGCATGGAATTATGTACAAGTTTTCTCTCTAGAATAGGCTAGAATTCAAGAAGGTCTGCCACATTTGCTGTATATCCTTCTCAGTGTCGATTCAAGGAGGCAAACTTCGAATGATTTAAGAGAAGATATAGAATAATATTGGGTACAATTTTCAGACCTTGATTCATTAAAGTTATAGAGTTATACTTGTTGGAAGTTAGGGTTTGTAACTAATCTAGAAACTAGTCCCAAACAAGTGTTCGAGATAAATTTAAGAAGTGATGTTGGGTTTTATATGTGGACCCATGTTGACCTATGATATTTATGTGGACCAATATTCTAAGTGGAACTAGGTTGATCATATTGATATATCATTTATGGTGTATCTAGATTTGATGATGATGATATATTAGTTTTGATGGATCT
>JASDQU010011816.1:242450-252959 GCA_032191745.1 Picea mariana | reverse complement strand
TCTCAGTCCGAGAGAGACAGTATGGGGACATATTGCCTCCTTCCCAGAAGTGTGCAGGTGGGCGGTTTTACTGCCTAGAGAGGGTGGAGGAAGGACCCAAGAGGCCTTCGACGACAAATTATTCGACTAGTGGGCACGCCAGATCCTAGCCATAGAGGACTATTCCTATGTAGGGATTAGCTTCCTTACAGACCCAGACATGCTCGTTCCCCCTAGCGAGGAGTGTGGCAAGATAGGTAACATAAACGTTTTTTGAAGTTATTAAATTTTTAATTTATATATATATCCTTTTTATGTATGCGTCAGAGTACTAACTTACAAATCTGTTATGTACAAGTGTGGGACTTGTTCAACTGACAGACTTCTTTAGGACCAGGCGTCTTCCTCGACCAGAGGCGGGACTGGAAGCAGCAGGAGGACCAGTAGCTACGGGAGGACCCCCAACTGGAGAGGCTGATAGAGTCCTACAACGAGTGGAGAGGAATCTCACTACTCTCACTCACGCAATTCCTATGGATGAGATCGAGAATATCCCCCCAGTGATGTAGCCACATGTAGTAGGGGTTCCTCAGACCCGGGTCCATTTATTTCGTATTCTTTCAAACGTCGTTGTCCATTATAGTAGGGTCAATAGGCCTAGACCTTAGATAACATCAGACTACTTACGTGTCGAGGGCACTTTTTTTTACTATGTATTTTGAGGGCTTAAACCCAACGATGTACACCAATTACTTTTGAGGCTTTCATGCCCACTTTTGTACTCATGACACTATTTTGGACACACACACACACATATGCATATACACACACATCTTTCTTGTTTTATGGATGAATATTTTTACAAATGTATTTACATGTGTATGTGTGTGTTTTACTTTTACATCTGAGCAACATGGCAATCTAAAACTTGATTATCTAGAGTATCAGTTAAATGATTAAATCTCCTAGGAACATGAATATAAGTAATATAATCAAAAGATCGTTCTAAGAGACGTACCCTAAGGAATTTTCGGTGAAGAGTGGCATCATAAACACGGTAAACCTCATTTCACTGGGACACAACCAGTTGAGAATATAAGTAAACCCGGAGGTGAGAAATACCATGTGACAAAGAGTGACATAGTAATTCTATCACTGCGTTGTACTCGACAGCATTATTGTATACGTCGCCTAGAAAAATACCTCTGGAAGATAGAAATTGGCCTTCCGGTGTGAAAATCACCCAAGCTACGGAAGAAAGCCTCTGAGTGTGTTAGCTAGCGTTGTCCACAAACCCAAAGTAAACCTCCAATTCACTTGACATCTTCCACAATGAAAGAGAAGACATAAATAATTACATATCCATAAAACAAAAAAAGACAAAAAAAAATGTATAAAATATTATACATATATACAAGAAGCCACCCAAGTGACTGACCTAAGAGTAGTACTTCTTAAGGTAGAGCCCATTTCTAGGCTCCGCTAAGGCCTTTCTCGTGAAATCAACCAGACGGTAAGCACCCTTCTCCAAGACATTTTTCACAATGAAAGGTCTGAACCACATGGGTTTGAACTTGCCTACCCTCAGGGGATCTTTGTCTTGGTCATAGACGAGGACAAGATCACCTTCAGAAAAAATATGATGGTGAACAAACCAGTCATCTTGACACTTGAATCATTTCTTATGAGCCTTGTTAGCCAAGGTTGCATCAGGACGCTGCTCATCAAGCTGCTCAAGATATAAAAGGCATTCCTCAAGCGACGTAGTGTCAAGCAGTAGTTCCACTTCCAATTTTAAAGAAGGGATCTAACACTCAATGGGTAATACTGCTTCCAGCCCGTAGACGAGTTGAAAAGGTGAAAAAACAATGGCAATCTTTACAGAAGTTTGATAATCCCATAACGTTGAATATAACATCAAATGTCGATTTGACTTGGTCGAATTGATCATCCATTGGAGAATAGTCTTGAGAGACTTATTCACAACTTATACCTGACCATTCACTTGTGGGTAATAAGGTGATGAATGTTCCTTTTTAAACATGAGATTTGATTTTAATTCAGTCATCATTTTATTTTGGAAGTGACTACCATGGTCAGTGACAATATCCTTTGGGATACCAAATCTTGTTACTATCTAATTTAAGATGAAAAGGGAAATTGTTTCTCCGTCATTGTTAAACATCAACATAGCTTCGAACCACTTAGTGAAGTAGTCTACTTCTATGATGATATAGTGATTCCCCCTAGCAGAATCTAGGTGACATGTAGTGAAATCAATCCCCCACTTGGTGAAGGGACAAATAACAATGACCGGGAACATAGGAGTAGGGTGTGCCTGCATATTCTGACAGAATATCTGGCACGGGTGGCACTTATTGACCACTTCAAAACAATATTTGATTAACGAGGTCTAGAAGTATCATGCATGAAGAATATTTTGGGTTGTTTCCAACCCAGAAAGACGACCGCCACATGCTCCAGTGTGATATTTTTTCAAAACAAGTGTTGCTTCTCCGTGGATAAGACATCATCGAAGAATGTAATCTACACCTTGATGATACAAAGTGTCATCGAGGATAATATAGTTTCGCGCTTGGTGTCATATCCGTCGATGCTCATCGCGAGAAGTAGAAGCGGGGCACTTCAAAGTATGAATATACAAAAGTATATCTCTATACCATGGGTCCAAAGATGCAATTATAAATAGATCTTCATTGATAGGTGACTCTTCAGGTGTAATATCACTAGACTCGATTGGTAGTTTTGAAATTAGTTCGGCGAAGACCAATGAATTTTTAGATTTCGTGGAGACAAAATCCAAATCAAACTCATGTAGGATAACTATCAATCTACTAATATTTTCGCCAATGACCCATCGCATTAACACATATTGGAAAGGGTTGATGACAACAATGACGGTGGTCTTGGGAAGTAATATATAGGGACAGAACCATTGGACAACGTGCCAAAGTAAGTTTATCAACATGAGAGTAGTTGAGTTCCGGTCTGACTAGGCCTATACTAAGGTAATAGATAATGTTCTCTTCAAGTGTGTCATCCTCCTGAACCAAGACCATGTCGATGGTCTACTCTGTAGTAGCCAAATAAAACAAGAAATATTTGTTATAATCAGGAGGCTTGAGCAGAGGGGCAGATGTCATGGCATGTTTCAATGCTTCAAAGGAGTGTTGAGTTGCTTCATCCCAGCAGAATGGGACCCCTTTTTTCAAAAGACGCATGAACCCTTTAGTGATCTTGGCATAATTAGCGAAAAAACGTCAAAGAAAATTCACTTTCCCCTGTAAGCTCTAAAGCTAGGGTATTATGCGTGGGGGAGGAAATTGAACTATCTCCTCAAAATTTAGAGGATCGACCATGATCCCTTTTGTTGACACGATGAAACCTAATAAACGACCTGATGTCATGCAAAAACTACATTTTTTTGGATTCAGGCGGATCCGATAGTAGCAACACCATTCAAAGATTAGTCATAAGTGGGCGGGATGATCAGATCTCTTGCGAGAACGTGATGCTATATTATCCAGGTATGCCTCAACTATTTGTTTGAGGTCATGAAAAGTGAATGACATGACCCGATGAAAGGTAGCTCCAGCATTCTGCAGGCCAAAAGGAATTTTTAGATACGCAGAGGTACCCCAAGGACAAATAAAATCCATTTTATGTTGTTCCTTGGGTTTGATTTGAATTTGATTATATCCCAAAAAATAATCCATGAAAGAAAATAATTCGCAACCAGCACACTCATTGACAATTTGATCAATAAATGGGGTTGAAAAATTGTCCTTCAAGAAATCTTTGTTCAAATTGCGGAAATCCATACAAATGTGAATCATGCCTTATTTTTTGTTGACAGTAATTGAGTTTGATACCCATTCTGCCAATTGTACAGGGTAGATGAAACCAGCTTTGAGAAGTTTCTCTACTTCATCCTTTATCACCATTGCTTTTCGAGGAATGACTGAGAAAATCTTTTGTTGGACTGGTTTGACATTAGAATATCATGTTCAACAATTCGTGGGTCGATGTCTTGCATATTCTCATAAGACCGGGAAAAAAGGTCACAAAACTCCTTAAACAACTCAGTGTAAATAGGAATCTCTTCGGGGAGAAATCCACTCCGACAAAGACATTCTCCACGATGCCAGGGGTTATGGAGATATCAATAGGAATCGTTGCAGTAATATATGCCATGTTTCCCTCAATTTATACTCCATGTGTATCTAGAGGGTTAATAGGAGAAAGGTTATCTCCATTCATGGTCAAAACAAACTCTTCTACCTCTATTCTCCTAAGCTTGAGAAGAAAATAAGATATATGGTGTAGATCATCCCAACGTCTATCATGACCATTTATTGCCTCCAGAATTGTCTCATCGAAGGGAAAGACTAAGTCTAAAGGGTCTTGAGTGATGAGAGAGTCTTGATCCCAAATAGGCTCGGGAATTGGATCTAGCTCTTGTGGGGGAGTTGGATCGAGGTTGGCCGAGGCTTGTTGGACNCGAAGGGAAAGACTAAGTCTAAAGGGTCTTGAGTGATGAGAGAGTCTTGATCCCAAATAGGCTCGGGAATTGGATCTAGCTCTTGTGGGGGATTTGGATCGAGGTTGGTCGAGGCTTGTTGGACAACATTTGATCTGGATGGATCTAGGGAACATCAAAAAAGTTTTAGAAGTGTCCCGGAACTCACAGAACCAATCCAATATGCTCAGAATGACTTCAGTGGACAACAAAAGGGAAAAAATCAAAGTTCCCAAAACTCAATTAAAATGGCATGATCGCGAAGAGCGCATCGCAATATTTCCAACGATGCAAACGACTCATCAAACAGAGTGACGGATAAAAAGTTATAAGCGGTCAAAGTTCTGGTCAACCCAACCCAATCAATAGGGATGAGTCAGCATCTGTACTATTGATGTCAGCATCAGTATGGATGATGTCATCATCTGTACAACCTACGTGGAAAGTGTAGAGAGTAACATGTGTCATGATGATGTCAGCATGCCACATGGCAGCACTAGAGGCTGCCACGTGTCACTTGAATTTGGCCTTTTTAGGGTGCCACGTGGACCAGTGAAAAAGTGCCATGTGGCACCCCCGAGTGATGCCACGTGGCACCACCTAGAAGGTGCCACGTGTCCAAGATGATGTGGAGGTATGGTACAGATATGACATCATCATCCAAGTGGACAAATCAGAGTCTTCCATGTGGCCCAATGGGGACGCACCACATGGCACCCCTGAAATGCCCAAGAGGGCCCATGAACGAAAAATTAAAAAATATATATGTATTAATAGAACTCCACCATATATGGCGGCATTTCTGCTATATATAGCAGATTTTCTATATTTAACTGCTGCCAAAACATTCGCCAGAATCTCCGCTACATTTTGTAGGAACGCGCCAAAATGGTTTTAACAATTCACCAAAATGGCGAGGCTCGTGGGATTCAACCCCGAGACCTCCGTCGACTAAGTTCTAAACTTAGCTCTGCTAGCCACTCAACCAAGAAACTCAGTTATTTAGTAACTGCCCAAGATTTATATAAAAAGGGATTTCAAGCCAAGTTCAGGGGACAGGCAGCAGAAGACTCTGAGCATGAGAGTGAGCGCACCCTTACAGCTTGGTAAGGATATGTACAAATTGTATGTATTTATGGCACGCAAACCAAGGTGAGGGTGCCTCTTGGGTCCAAAAGTGCCAGACTCAGATCGAGGCGTGGAGACAATCATTTTTAGGTAAAATGATGCCATGAATGCAGTGGTGGTGTTAGTTTTCTGATATGAGAAAAACTTCAGCATCTTAACTCCAGAATGAGTCATTTATTGCAGAGGCAGTGGCACGGTAACCAAGACAGAGGTGTCTCTTGGGCCTGAAAGTGTCCAAATCAGATGGAGACGATTTGACAGTCATTTTTGGGTAATTCGACGAAGCGAATTCAATGACGAGGTATGTTTTTGCATCATATCTTGAGATAAGCAAGCTAAGCTATGGAGAAGCCAATGTAAGCATGCTTTTAATTATGTTGTTTTGTCATTAAATGTTGCAGCATAGCATGTGTGTTATAGGTCTGAAGGAGAATGGAGAGGCTGAAGTAAGGCAGGAAGATCAGCTTATTCCTTCTGTCTATTATTTTCTTCTCTTCTTTCACATCAAATCAATCAATTATATGTGATAGAGAAATTGTGGCACTTGCATGACAAGTGGCCAATGAAGTAGTTCTGATTATCATGGTTTCAAGATCTTTTGTATGGGCTGCATATTTGTTCTTGGATCTGAGCAGTAGATATAAGGGTTTTGATGGCTCCATGTTGATGGGGGTCATATTTTATTCTTCATATTTTTATGTATTGAGTATGTGGGAATTATGTCCATGTCAACATCATGGATACCTCATGAGTAGAACTTGTGAAGCTGATACATTCCTAATCACATTATAATCTCTTGTTTTCGTCACCGAAGAGGGACTTTGGCCTTACAACTTGTAAAGGAGAGGCATCATTACATCGAGAAGAATAAAATGGTCAAGCTTTGGAACATGACCCGGAGAGGTAGCCCACTACAAGGGTGAATTCTGTTATCAAGTGAAGTGTCTTATCCATTATGTGTATTATGTTCTAATGTTATTTTTCCATGAATTTCCACACATAGGATGTTAAATTCAAGCATGACATATCACACATGAGGAAATTTAAAGAGGTTTCATTCACTTTGAATTCAAGAGCATAAGACTTCAACTTCACCTTTAATTTCAAATCGCTCAAGTAAAATGATCTATAACTGACCCTTTTGAAGGAGTGACAGAGACAACCAATTATTGGAAACTTATCACTCTCGGGTGCAGATCAACATTGTACACAACCTCAGTAGTGGATAAGGGCATGGCAATGCCAAAGTGTCATATCCCTTCCATCGAAGTCGATGGAGAAGGTAAATTCCACGGGTCATGAAAGTAGCTCGTTTTAAAAGATGAAACTTGATAAATGGTAGCCTTCGACTGGTCAGGGACAGTCAAAATAAACCTTACATCATTGGAAGGCGATGAATAATTAAAAGTTCCCATCAATGATAGAAACAATCCAACACCCAAGTTGACAATGCCTGGATGTGGATTATCAATCATCGGGACCGTGGAAGATCTTGATGAAGGGTCAAGAGGAAAGAAGGACAATTGGTCTACGGTTATAATCYRACCTTCATGAGGAAAKCATAGAACCCAAAAAATGGTGGAACTSCGTGCATTGCGTAAGTCCAACTCCATCCTAAGAGAAGATTGTAGTCTATATTTGCATCGACTAATTCAACCTCTACGCACACAGTTTTACCCTCCAACTACACGGGGAAAGAAGGAGTTATACCATGTGGTCTAAACGATTGACCATCAAAATCCGTAAGCAACCTAACATGCTAACGATATCATGCAGGTTGAGGCACCCTCATCAACCATCGTACAGAAAATGTTTCATGCCAATGATTTAGTGGTGTATGCCACTACTGTCTAAAAGGATACATGGTGAGGAAGACGAGGTTTAAGGTCAATCAGATCGAAAATGATTGTCCATGAGTTACTGGGCTGCGCCACTACCAAGTTGAACAACAAAGATTTTCTCTATGAGGGGAAACTATGGAGAACCTCCAGAGCATACATTACACAAGGGGTCTGTGCCAGATCCTCCACGATGGATTAATTTTGAGAATCCCTCACATTTGGGTTATGGGAGGCCTTTTTAAACGCACCTTTTAGGATGTGAGTCATTTTCTCTCCCATTGTCTTCTCAATTTGAAGAGGAGTCAATGGGTTGGAGGCCTCCTTGCCCTTATCAATATATTTTTTCGTTCCATAGTCACGAGACCTAGTTGATAAATGAACATCGAAGTTCATCATGTAAATGTTCACATCCTGGTTGTTAGGATTAGGCACGGGGGGTCCCTGACTTCCCCGAGCACTCTCGTGGATGCAAAATCCTAAGCCATATTTTTCCCTTTTGGAAAAGGATTTTTTAACACAACAAGATTTTGTTGTGCCAATAGCTTTTGGGCTTCCGCAAGCTGAGGGCATAGGTGGGTTAAGTGGTCATCTGTGCAAAGCTTACACATAAACTTCACTTTCCTCTTCTCATTTTTTCCCTCGCCAACATTGTTAGTAGCCTTTTTATCCCCTTTACCCTTATTGTTTTTTTGTTTCTTCTTTCCCTCGGACTTCTGGTTGGACTTGGGAGTTTTTGATTGCACACTGTGTACATCCGACATCTGGGTTGTAGGGGCAGTCGAACTAGGAGTCTGGCTGGCCATAGTCTATTGAATCGATAATTTTTCTAACTAATTGGACAACAAATCCATGGACTTTCTTTGTGTTGAGCCCACTATGCCATCAGCATGGGCCCCAGAATTTTGTTTGGCCTTATCGATAGTAGACCACGACGCATTGGGTAATATCTCGTAAAGCATGCCAGACTGACAGTAAATCAGTTCTAGTTGCTAAGCTCTTATAATATCCTCTTCCTTAGAAAACACCCCAAACATTGCTATGTCTTTGGAAACGCAAGGAACCAAAGACTTCAAGAACCACTCAAGAAAAAACATAGGAGGGACCTTGACCTTAATCAAGCTGTTTCGTCACCACCATTCACAGATATGATCCAAGATATGGTCATCCTTAGTCTCCTCGAAGTTGGCCAACAACTCGGTGTCGACATCGTATCTCACTTGCAACTGTAAATGGTTCAAGAAAACCATAGCCAGGTCATTAAAGTAAGAGTATCTTAAGTTGTCGAGCTCGATATACCACTTCGTTTCACCCCCTATAAAAGTGCTTTGAAAAAGGCACAACTAAATGGAGTCTTCTTTCAACAAGTTCGATGAAAACCACAAGTGAAAGGTAGTCACATGATCACCCATAGCTTCGCCAGGATTTCCCTCGAATTTCATAATGTCAGAAGGCAACTTAGTCAGCATGGGGGGCCAATGTGGATCGTGATAGATCGGGTCATTTAATAATCTCGACAAGTCTGCCAAATGCAGGGTTGCCAGAAAGGGTAGTTTTGGTTGTGAAGTATTTACATGAAAAGAGGGACCTAGATTTTGACTGGCACCAGGTTTCCAATAAAATTTGGATTGTTGGCCATATTTTTGGTAGAAACCATGGCCTTGACCAACAAAAGGAAATTGCATCTATTTTTGCATCATCGGTTGACTCCCAAAGTTAGACAACATAGCTTGCACACATGGATTTCTCCCTATGCAATGTTCCAAGGACCATGGTTGGGGATCACCCCAGTTGATACTCCTGGCATAGGTACTGAACCTTTCCCGGGGTTTAATTGAGTATGGAAGGGGTTGCCCCCAACCAACATCCCCTGTGAGGGAAATGAGACCTTCCAAGGATTCCAAAAACCTTGTGTAGAGTATACTCCTATCATTGCTCCCTCTGAAGGAATGGTACCTTGCATAGGGTTTTGTTGACTAAGGCTGGGGTTTCCCCTAGTTGATAAGGAAGACGAAGAAAAAGCATTGTTTCCAAACACACCAAACAAAGAGAACAACATTGATCCCACTGACATTGTGTAGGAAGAAGTTCCTAAATTTCTTCCACTGAAAAAACTATAATTAGCATCAGGCTCGATCGACTGCTGAAACGTGCCACCGATCGAAAGAGACAGAGGAGTTATATGACCCCCACCACAAGGAATAGCATTGAAAGGGGAAGTAGTTCCCATAGTTGATCCTTGCAAGGGAGTGTTAGAGCTCCCTACCCCTAGACCCATGGTCTGTAAAGTAGAGTGAGTAAGAATTGAATTCGAGTCAAAGTTGGGCATATCGTATGAGAAGGAAGAACCTGTCGCATCTGAGTGAGTAGAACAATAGTCGAATCTGTAAAAGGAACCGATCCACTACCCAAAGTTGTGGGTGTCAAGAAAACTGTGGTCATGATAGGCAGAGGTGGGGGATAGGCTTCGTAGGCAAATTCAATCAGTAGTGTTCCCAAGAAATACCCTCAATATACAATCACCACTACACTCAATCCGTCTTTGGAGGGGTCATATCCTCTACCTTTCTTTACGCAACCTCATGTTTATCCCTTGTGTTATAGGGGGGTCCTGTCTAATTCTTACGACACTGGAATTTAGACACTCCCTATATCAAAGTCCAATGTTTCTTTTAAATGGCCTTGAAGATTTTCCTCTTCAAACCTATTTCAAGGCCCTAAAAGCCTAAACTACTCGGTGAACCCTACAAATAGAAAGTCTAATATATTTTAAGTTAAGCGTTAATTTTATAGGCTTGATTTATGCAAAGGATGTGATCATGAAACTAGGGGTGTTTTGAAGAGACAAAAAGAGGAGAAAAATTTAGAGCATTTAAAAGAAAATAAGATAATTCAAATTTAAAGAAAAAAATTGTAAAACCCTTTGTAAATATCGACTTTTCAAATTAATGTCTCAAGATCTTATAATTGAAAGTTTCCTAAAAAGTGATTTTGTTTGACTATGCAAGACTACTTATACTTCCA
>JASDQU010011816.1:212574-225025 GCA_032191745.1 Picea mariana | reverse complement strand
AAGTTGCATTTGAAAGTCTTACCATCTTTTGAGAATTTAAGATTAGGACTTAACACTATGTTCATATTCATTTCTTTGATATGTTGAGTCATCATATCATCAGTTTCATGACCACATCTCTTGAGTAAAAAAATCCATTAAAAGTAACAATAATTAACTAAAATTGATTAGAAACATTTTTATTTTTCAGAGTACACAAACAAGCATAGGATATAGGGCCTTGGAATAGGATTTTGTGAGTAAACTTCTACAATGATATTAAACTAGACATATGTGTCTTACCAGAGAGTGTTGAAATCCATTGTGTAATTAGTGACGTTAGGATGCTCCGCTCACACCAGAGTTAAGCAGGAGCTCGCGGGAAGTTGGTTGTAGAGATATCCCTCTAGTACCTTCTTAGCTTCAAAGATGTTTTCGGGGATCTATTCATATTTGGGGGTCTTTCTAGTACCTTTACCTCTATGAGAGGTGATGCTTTCAATATTTCGAGCTTTGTTACCCTACCCATATGATGGACCTGACTTACGACTATTCACCTGTGCATTGGTTATATCGTGGTGGCTTTAGTTGCTTGACATAGATAGCTACATAGGTTACTTGTAGGGGTTATTTTGTAGGTACCCTAAGTCAGATAAGGGTAGGAAAACACACAATATTTATGGGGGATTACCTCTCCCGGGGGATCTGACCGACTGTGTTGTTAACCCCATGAGGGCCCTTATAACTAATTCTGATACCTCCAATATTTTCAAGGGAGTCTCAGGCCCCTCTTGGGTGAGGCATACCTACTCTTGTGAGGGAGGCCCCTTTTCAGCTATTATATCTTGTTTGTGTGCATTTAGCCTTTTTGTTTATTTTGGTGTGGTATTTGATTGTTAGTTGGACCTAAGATTTGGTTTTATATCTCAAGTATTGAGTCATCGTGGAGCCAGAATAGCTTCCTCATAGGTCTCGTCGTCTATTAAAGTTACCACCACATCTTGAGTCTTTTCCTTATAAAAGGCATAAAATTACTAAACGTGGTACACATACCTCCACCCACCAGACTTGCCATTGTCCAGTTATCAGTACTGAGTTGAGTCTGAATGATACTGGGATTCCTTTGAATCCTATACCTTATGTGGTTAATGGGACTCCTCAGACTCCTTCAATTGTTACGGTTGTACTGCTGGAGGTTCCAGTCATCACTCCTATCTGGCCTGTGGTTTCTCCTCAACCCATAGTAATGAACCATTTCGAGTATCTTTTTGGTATGCATGGATACAATTCTTAGTCCATACATTTGGTCTCTAACCCTTTCTCTTTTGGTATGCCAAATTTGACATCGCAACTTTTGTCCTCTATTCCAGCGAATAATGCAAATCCTAGTCTTGGACCTGGGGACATGTCTCCTCCACATAATCCTCTCTCGTTTGGTGGAGGTCATATTACCCAAATGACTCCTACGCTTAGAAGCCAACATACATTTCCTCTTGGGTATAATCCTAGTCTCAATGCTCCTAGATGGATTAATCAACAAGGCAGACAAGCTACTTACTATACTTCATCCTTTCACCCTTCCTCTTCCATGTCGATTCTGACGAACACATTTTTTATGACAAATCTACCTCTATCCTTTGGATTTCCACCTGGAGGGATTCAGTCTCATGCTATGGGAAACCCCCATCATGGATCCACTCTAGGTGGGGGAAATGTTTATAACCCTCATTATGTCGTCCCTATAGCTATGGTTCCCATTCAGACTCTTATGAATCAGTTTGGAGGAGGATATTACCATATCAAATAGGGCCATGGTGTATACCAGAACCCTGGATGGTCTACAATCCATCAAAACCAATATTTCCTGGGAGCATGGGCTCATATGTCACAACCCCAGATCCCGTTTCTGGCCACGCTTAATTTTCCATATTTTTCAAGGTTAATGAATGACCCAGTGCATCACGATCTGTCATGGCCCCCAATCCACATCAAGATTCCTTCAGACATTATGAATTTTGAGGGCAAGATTGGCTAGGATATAGGTGATCATGTTACTACTTTTCATCTTTGGTGCTCATCCAATTATTTTAATGATGTTTCTATTTGTTTGAGACTGTTTCAACACACCACCACGAAGGTTGTAGCGAAATGGTACATTGAGCTACCAGGGGGAACATACAAAAATTTTAATCAGATTGTTTTAGTCTTTCTCAACCACTTCTAGTTGTCGTTTCATTATGATTCTAGCATAGAACTCTTGTTGGACTTCTGCCAAGATAAATCCATGCATATCTCAGACCATATCCAAGAGTGGCGTAGACAAAAGAGGTTGATTAAAGTCTACATTCCTCCATATTTCTTGTTGGAATGGTTCCTTAAGTCCTTATTTCCTTATATTTCAAAGGATGTCTCTACATCCATAGTAACATCTAAGGAAGAAGCTATTTTCAAATCCCAACAACTGGACCTCATATATTCTCAATATGGGATGTTATATGAAATTCTTCCTGACGTGCCACAGTCAAATTATGACCCTATAAAAAATATTGGGCCTCATGCCAATGGCATCATAGGATCTTCAAATTCCAAGTCTACAGACTTAGTGATGAACTAGTTGAAGGATTTGTCTCTAAGCCAGTTTGTAGTAGGACAAGCTTCGTCTTTGTCCTCCACTCCCACTCAGTCGGTGGATGTGAATTTTGTACAATTGTCGACCAACCTAAGTAACCAACAACCAGGAGGGAATAAAAAGAAAGGACGAGGTAATAATAGTAAGGGTGGGAGAAATAATAACAAAGCCAAGGACAATGCTAACAATTATGGATCGAATAATAATGTTGGTGAGGGAAAGAAATAAAAATGGAAGGTGAAGTTTCCTTGTCAACTTTGTAAAGATGATCACCTTAGCCAACTATGCCCCAAGATTGAGGAAACCTCTAGGCTCTTATCTCAACCGCTCATTACGCTAACCAATCCATTTCCACATAATCAACACATGGCTTCGAGGTCCTCCAGCAATGGAAATGTGTCGAATGGGAATCAAAACCCCTCGACACATGAAGGTGATTGTCTCTACGTTAATATGGTCAAGTATCAGATTGACGTAGCCACTCAATCTCATGATTACGGTTCTTCATAGACTCTTACAGGTTCAAAGTCTCCCCCTCCTTGGGAAACACCCTTGCAGATCGAAAATCCAGAGCCTCCACCTCATATACCGAAAGGAGTACTAAAACACTATGTCCACAATCATAATGCAAGAGTTTCCTAGAACTATTTGATTGTCAAATATCTATGTCAAACCCCTTGTGCGATGTTGGCTTTGGAGGTGCTCCAGATGTGTCCTTCACAGAGAAATGCCTTGTTATCTTCTTTAGGATCTCTAGACTTATGTGGCTCAAATGTTATCAAGTTTGATGTCACGGATGTTAAGCCTCACTTGCCTTACCATTTGGCCTTTCAAATCCATGTGGAGTAAACAAAATATGCCATTAAACAAACTGTAATTGATGAAGGTGCTGCAACATGTGCGATGTCCCTAATATGTTGGAAAGCCATTGGATCTCCAACTCTCTCTCAAACTATGACTATGTTGACCAAATTTGATGGTCATTCTTTCTGATCCCATAGAATTATTCTCGCTTTTCCTATCCAGTTAGGTGGAAAGAGAGTGGATGTGGATGTGGATGTGGAGGTGGTTGATGCACCCCTTGACTATAATTTTATTCTAGGGTGTAATTGGACTTATGCCATGGCCGTGATCGTGTCGTCTATTTTTCGTACTTTATGTTTTCCTCATGAAGGGAAAATAATGATGATTGATCAATTTTCTTTTGTGCATGCTAGTCCTAATGCATTAGTTTGACCTTTGATTCCAGTGATTGACAATTCTCAACCAACAACTGAAGATATTGGTGTCAGAATGTATTCCTTTCTCATGGGTACCTTTGATTTCATGGCACCGATTCATCATATTAATGCCATGTAGAGTAGGTTTTCTTCGTTGATGAGGTCCACCTTTATGTACTTTGTATTTGAATGATTCTTGGACCCTACCTTCCCCGACTATGTCTTGTGAAGGTAAGTCAAATATTGGGATGAAAATTCCACTGTCAGTGGCAGAGGTTGCGTATCGATTTCTTCTTAACTCTACTACTGACCCAGATCCTATAACCTCCTCACAGAAGAATGAGGAGGATCTTGTTCTAGATCCCGTATGGGCCACCTCATCATCTTGTTCACATGATTTCCTTGACAATACTTTACCTTCAGATGAATCCATATTAGAGGCCATGAATGGTCCCGATAGGCCTTGGGACAATACGGATCATTGTTCTTATTTCCTCCTAGAGCTTGTTAGGATCAAATAGGATGACTTTAGATCTACCTTGAGTGAGATGGTCAGTCACGCTCTGGTTCCACTTGATATGCATGGTATTTATGCCGAAGGAAACATGGTGAATATTTCTCCTACAATCAAGATCGACATCACTCAAATTCCTGGAAAAATTGAAAACATATATATCGGTGCGGATTGTTCACCTGAAGAAGTTCAGATCTACACCAATCTATTCAAATAATTTTGTGATTTATTTACTTGGTCATATGAAGAGATGTCAGGAATCAACCCTCAAATTGTCGAACATGATATCAAGACTTATATGGATGCTAGACCTGTTCGACAATGTATTAGAGTTGTGAATCCTAGGAAGGCCCATGCTATTAAGGAAGAAGTAGAGAAGCTACTTAATGCTAGTTTCATCTACCCGATTCCTTTGATTGAATGGGTGTCCAACCCTGTTCCCATAAATAAGAAACAAGAAACCATTTGTGTGTGTATGGATGTTCGAGACCTGAATAAGGCTTGTCCTAAAGACAACTTCTTAACTCCTTTCATTGACAAGATTCTCGATGAGTGTGCGGGAAGTGACATTTTCTATTTTATGGATGGATTTTTAGGATATAATCAAATTCATATCAAACCCAAGGATCAACACAAGAGGGCGTTTATTTTTACTTGGGGTACTTTTTCATACTGGAAAATGCCTTTCAGCCTTAAAAACACCAGAGCAACCTTCCAACGTGCCATAACCTTTGCTTTTCCTGATCTCAAACATATTGTCGAATCTTAGGGGGGGTTTCACATTTGGTGCCCATGCAAAAGTTTTTTCATAGGACCGAGAGTCCCTTATAGTTCCAATATGAATTTACATTTGAACCCCATATTCTTATTCAAAGGCATTCTGACCTGTACTTTTGGGACCCCCCCCTGAGTCTTAGTTAATCTCTTTTCTGACTCTCTAAAAAAGAGAAAAGATTGTTGACTGAACTTGTCTCTTTCACAGTTGTTAAATGTATATGAAAGGACGTCTATTTGGTGTAATTTTAACCCTTTTTCGGGCCTAAGGGACTAAACTTACGAAAAAGGACATTCTTTGGAGTTAAGTTGTAATTGCATTACATTATCTTGCTTGCAATATTGAGCCTATTTTCGGTCCTTCTTTCTCATTATAAGTGTCTTAACTCAACGATATGCATTACTAGCCAAGTAGAGCCTTGTTTATATCCTTTTCATCTTGACAGTCTATACCCTAAGAGGAAACATTCCCCTGAGTGTCCATATCCCACATGCAATTCCTTGCATTGAGAATAGGTATGTTCCACTATTTGGAGCTAGTTTATTACTCGCAACACTCATTTCCTCTATTGTATCATAGTATTAATTTTCCTATGAAAAAACAAAAAAAGACAGGCAGGAAAAGAATATTATCTCATATTAGCAACAGTCGTGTCACCTTTGAATAGAGAAAAAAATTTTGATTCCACTTTCATTCAAAGTTTGGGTTTAACATGACCTTAGGAAGCTAAGCTTGTTACTTATATTTTAATCCTCTGAATGGTTATTCTTCTAGTCCCTATGGATAGTTTGATTGATGCCTTCTGCATCACAAAGTTTCATCATCAAGTCTATGCTACCAGAGTCCTCCATATGTCTCATGCTCTTGTTGAAAGGATGTCTATAAGCCTCTATTGGCCATTTCTCAGAACTCTTAACTTTGCATGTCATCCATACCCTCAGTGTGTCTTATAATCACATGAAGTTGTAGTCCTACCATGCACCCTGGTCCTACTTCCATTATGGGTAGATAACCTTGAACCCAAAAATCGACATCTCTTCATTGATCACTGACTGGGGCGTTTCCCTTGTGTTCAATGGAAATAAATCTATTCACACATTGAGATTCGTGCAGTGTATTGGATGCCATTAGCCTTATTGGTGGTTTCCTTGCCTTTGTCAGAAGTCTTCCTTATTGGATGTTATTCAGAGGGTCTTTTTCGTGCACTACTTGCATCTGGTGCATGCGAAAGACGCACAGGGTCGTTGGTTCATGAACATCCTCTTCATTCGAGTTCCTCTAAATCATCAAGCTATTTATTTGTACCTTGTGTTGATTGATGAGAGATTCCTTCATGCTCTCCTTTCAGCAGGTCTCCTTCCATCAAATTCATCTCATCTATTATGGAAACAAGGCCTAGAGTCCTATAAGTACATAGAGGCTTGCAGTCATCAGTGGCATGTTCTCTTGCCATCGACAATTGGGAATACATTAATGTCCCCTGATCGATGGATTCTTTAAGTGTTCGACCTCAACACCTTTATTCACACTTGTAAGAATGTACTTGGTGCCTTGATACCTACTTTCATTATCGGTAGGTTGTCTCATGTTTGTTAACAATATACCTTAATGACTGGTGATTAAACTAAGTCTCATTGTGTTCGACATCAAGTCCTCTATTCACATAATGTAGACTTTCACCTTTGGCGAATAGTGTATAAGACATTCAACTTACAGTAGCAACATTCCTATTTTGTTGTTTTCTTTCATTGGACCAATACCTATATGACTTCAGTGGTCATGGGAAATCATATTGTACTCCATTGTATACATATATCTTCAGATTGATTTTGAGACTGGTTTCCACTGAGCCTTGTTCATTACTATGACAACCTATGGCAAGTGTCTACTTTGTATTGCCTATTCATGGCCATGAACAACTATTTGGTATATTTTCACATGGATCTGTAGTGTAATTCAAATTCGCATCCATGTGTACAAATTCATTATGGATTTTAATATTCTTATGAGAAACTAGCTCTTCCAGTTGAGTCTCCATTACACCATTTATGGGAATTATAATGTATTTCGACCATCATATATAGTCCTCTGACCTCACACATTAGGGGGCTTCTGTTATAGCAAATTTTGCTTGACCCCATGCAACTTGCTTGGATGGCCTTTCCATTTTCCTATGAAAACGTGAAGTCCCCTTTTGTACTTCCCAGAGCCAAAAAATCATATTTTTCCACATATACATGCCCTACTAGTTAAACAACATCCGTATATGTAGGTTGCACCACTACAACCCGCGTACATTGCGTTTGGTGGTCAAAATTAAAAATTGTTTCAGGTTTCCATGTCACATCATAGGATCAATGATTCTTGACCTTCCATATACTGGAAATGTTCTGACTCAGCCCTTCAGTTCCATTTGAAGGCTATAAATTGAGCCATATCCAAGCCGTGGAGGAGGAGAGAATTCAACTTTTGAGAGAAAAGATACTCTGTAGAAATTTTCACTTCACATTGAGTCTGCATCCCTTTATCCTTTAAAGTCTGAACTCATTGATCAACCCCCAAGCTCTTCCTTCTTTGATGGAGAACCTCATTGTCTACTTCCCTTTGGTGGAGGATTGAATTGGTGGAGGCTCGACTGGAAGGGACTTAGTTTCTTGGTTCTGAGATGTGCTAACACAAAAATTTGTCACTTATCTACTTTTGTTGATCATTTTTAATAGAAATACTCTTTTCTTGTCCAATTGATATCTTGCAAATATTTGAATTATTATTCCATGGGAATATTTTTCATGTATGTTAATGGCTTATTCTATTTTATGTGCTAATGTTATATACTATCATCATATGCTTGTGTATCTTGGTTGTTGAGG
The DNA here is from genome assembly GCA_032191745.1 of Picea mariana. Classification (NCBI taxonomy): domain Eukaryota; kingdom Viridiplantae; phylum Streptophyta; class Pinopsida; order Pinales; family Pinaceae; genus Picea; species Picea mariana. The sequence continues at coordinate 217,038 of JASDQU010011816.1, read as the reverse complement.
GAAAGTTGCAAGTATAAACTTTGAGTTGCATGCTCAACAATGGTCTTCATTGAATTCCCGAACGAGGTAGACTCTTGATCTTGTCTTGTTAGCATTATCATTTATATAGAATACTTGGGATTATAGTTGATTTTTTCATTCATTCCATCTGTTGTGGTTTACCCCATTCCATAGAGAGATTTTTCTCTTAACACCCATTTTTAAAATTGAAGAGCTTATAAAATTGAAGAGCTTGTGTATGTGAGGGATAAGGATAGGCCCTCTGATTTTACAAAATTCATCTTGGTAGCCTTCAATGTCCTTAGCTTTCCCATTTGCAAGCTGCTTAACCCTGAACTCTTTGTCATCTAAAGAGAAAACTGCATCCTCTGTAGGGACAATAGGAATGATGTCCATGGCATTAGGGAACTCGTAAAGACTTTTAAGGTAGGAATTCCAATCCCTTAATGGAATCTTATTTTTTTCTATAGCATTGTGGTTTATAATTTGGCTCCAAAACTTCCTAGGATCCAGCTTAGATAGTTGTCAAAGCTGCTCTTGCCTTTTATTGATATAGTACCTTTTTTTCCTTTTAATTAGGGATTTGTACGTATTGATCTTATCGATTTTTAAGGACTCATTAGAAGATTTCATAAAGGCTTTGCTAGTGTTGGAACATTTATAATCCTATAACTTTGAACTTTAAACCAAAATCATCTTTGGTTAAATAGTAACAAGGCGTGTGTAATATTCGTCGTTGATGAAGTTCCTCTGTTGATCGAACGATCCTAAGATCTTTAGAGTTGTGGAGCCACCTAATTATTAATTAACCAAATCACTAAAGGTCGCTTTGGATTTTCGCACTTCGGGCATTTCGACAAGTCATGACTTTAAAAACCCTGAAACCCAAAAGAATCTATTATCACTCTTTCATAAACTTTCAAAGGACGCGAGGCATAATACACATGTATCTTTCGAGTCTTCCCTGGGTTAACACGTGGCATCCATTTGCGACATTTTCCTCTTAAGATTCGTATGAATCTAAGTAACACGTGGCACCCCTTGGTCTCGACATGTCATTTAAAATGACGTCACCCTCAACACGTCACTATGGGTAACAACTATTCGGAAATATAATGATGAGCTAAATTGCAAATCCAAAAAGAGGAAAAATCCTGAAATATTAAATCTCAATTAGTTTAGTTAATCTTGGTTAAAAGATAGTTAATGAATTTTCACTTCAGAAGTTCAGACGTTTATCATCCATCACATCTCAAAGTCTTTGAAGTCTGAACTCCCGAAACACTTTAAACTTAAACGAGGTTAATTAAAGATAAAAAACAATTATCCAATAATTAAACATTTCACGATTTCAGTTTTCATGGATTCTATCGCGAGCTACTGTTAAAAATCCCAAAGTTCGAATACCTGAAAACAGTTAAAGTTAAAGACAATTAACTAATGTTAAACAAGATTATCTCGCAATTAATCTTTCGTGAATTCACGATTCAGGAAATTTCAAACCTATTTTATCCAAGTCCCTGATCACAAACTACCAATATTAATGGCATTAATCACAAATCAACGACAATGATTTCAATATAGATTGCAGATCACCGCCTAGATTCTCTCATTAAGGTAAATAAATTTATCGCCAGTAAAGGTATTCTCATATCAATACGCTTGAGGTGAATAAGAATATTTGATTTTGAATTCCATTTTCGTTCTCGCAGAATAGAAAGTTTTAGACAACTGAGAAAACTCACATATTTCCCTGTAACAGGTAGCCCCGTTATGTTTTCATCAATATCATGTCACCACAAAAAATGGTTAAAGAAGTTGGTGAGAGCGCAAATCCGAATACAGATGTTCTATCAGATACCTTGCCGAGGGCCATTGACACTGTGAAATCTTGGACACATGTGTTCGATATTCTAAAGCATGAGCTCATAAATTGCCCAGACGATTCAGGTGATGAAGTAACTGAAACTCATGAAACCAAACTCAGGGACATAGCTCAGTCAAGGCTACACAAAATAGCTTCATAGCCGAGACTCATGTCGTATAATGAAATGATAGGTTGGGCCCTGGAAAACGTCGACATTTCAACCAGGAGCATTTACAACTCACAGAAGGTTGATGTTGGGTCTTTTTGGCCAAAACACATACCAGTAATTTATAAACTATCCCCCAATTTTAAATATAACTACAACGTTGCATTCATAATGGAGTTTGAGAAACATGAGTGTAAGAAATATGATAAAAACTACCTTGATTTAATCAAGGACTGGTGGGGGCATCCATAGAAATTCAGAGCTGACACTCATGACATTTATACCACAACATCGTTAGAAGCCCATATGATCTATGTGGCTATGATGTTATGTAGGTTATTCAGGAAAAAGGACTTCACTCATTTCCCATTGGCATGGGTACCAATTTTACATGAAGTGGCCAAGGGATACTCTTTCAACTGGGCCAAGATGTTATAAGACAACCTGGCTAAGGAAATCACAGAGTACCAATTGGAAAATTCCAAAGAACAACTTGCCCCTTTTTATATGTCAGCATACATCATGGATGTTATTTTCTTTATGACTCCTTTCCCTCTAATGAACTGGAGTTGGACCCCAAACAGTGTTGAACCTATCCATTTCTACCACTCCCAAATGTGGGAAGACAGAGCCAAAGATTTCTTCTATGAAATTTGTCATTGCGTAGTGGTGCCTATTCATATCGCTCTATACGATTTCCCACCTCCCAGAGTTTCAGACAGAATCATGGAAAACCTGGGAAAAATAGCAGACTGGTATGTCGAAGAAAACTTTTCCTACATCAGGGTTTTCGAGTGTTCGGTTCCCCCCCCATGCTCTCCCAATTTTTTTACCAGATCAGCTGGTATGCTAAGAAGTGGCTTATCATACCATGATAGGGGGCATCAATAAGGAATTGAAAGCGACCCAGAAAAAGGTATGGCCAACCTTCCCTCTTCGGGTTGGTATGTTTTCATTGTTAGACTTCAACCATTCTAAAGTAGAGGTTGCATCTCAGATGTCAAGTTAGTTGACATTGAGTTTAAAAGGCATGATCCACTGAAGATCATGGAAAATCACCTAGCTCAATACAATTTAAATAAGTATTTTCACGAGAATTCCCCACATGATGAAATATTCAGGGGAGCCAGGTCATATGAGGAAGTATTGAATAGAGTCCAAACTCTGTCTCCATATCAACAAGCCAGTTTCTATAGTTTTCAAAAGCATAGAAGGAATAACTTTCCTAAAGTGTTGCAGGGAGAGTCGGTAGATACTTCATCTACACAGGAGACTCTACCTCCTCGTTTTGAGACAAGGAGCTCTGGAGGAAAGGGAGCTAAGGAAAATCCAAAAGACACTGAAGTCTCAATTAAAAAAATTGGAAGCTTCAGTATCAACTCCACTAGGCCCTCAAGCAAAGTCTCAACTCAAATACTTTATGAAACGAGGACATGATACATCACCGTCTACACCAGATAAACCTGTTACCGATACAACAGAGAAACAAACGTCCACGGAGATAGGTAACCCCATTATTTCATTAACACCTTTGCAGTAAAGTCGCAGAAATCCTAGTTTCAAAGTCATCTTTATAGATGATCTTACCTAGATTTCAACCGTAGAAACACCTCCTTTTGACTTCTTTTTCAGAAAGAAGAGGAGGGCCATAGTTAAACGAGAAACGCATCAGAAAGAGGGTGCAATAGTCAAAATGAAAAGAATGATGTATGATGGACATGACCTGTAAGATTCATACTTCGCTAAATAAATGACAGGTTCATTAGGTGCCTTTGCCACGACAAATTAGTGGTTAGTAGAAAATCTAGCTGAGCAGCTGAAACAAAGAAGCCTGTTGGTATGACAGTTGCAAGACCAGATAATGACTATGGAATAAGATGTAAGAAATAAGATGAAGATCGAATGCCAACTGCTTTCAGGATAGAGGAGGAGAAGAAATGTCTATGCCAACAGACGAAGAGACAGAGGAGAAGGCTAATGGAATTTTTTAGTTTTTACATGTTGTAATCTTATTCAAAATATTTACTATTTTTTAAATTATGAGAAGTCCAACCGTTTGGAGTTGTGACAATTTTGTATAAATACATAGATTAAAGATCTATTAAAGGTTGCTTCTTGCCGATTGTAATAGAGAAAACTCTCCTTATAGAGTATTAATACAAGTGCAGACAAAGATTCTAAGTTTTGTTCAATCTGGGTTATGTGTTTCTTTTGTTTTCCATTTATCAATATTTCTTTATGTATTCCTTGATAAATATTTAATTTCAATTTAGTACGACAACTACTGTAATCTTATTGTATCAATAATTTATTAAGTAAACAACTTTTCTAATGCATTTACTGTGAGTAAATCAAGACCTGTTTATTGTGTGGGTCACTGTATTTTATTCTTTATTCAAGGTTACACTATTTGTTTTCTTCTACTGCAACA
>JASDQU010011816.1:197462-211732 GCA_032191745.1 Picea mariana | reverse complement strand
AAGTTGCATTTGAAAGTCTTACCATCTTTTGAGAATTTAAGATTAGGACTTAACACTATGTTCATATTCATTTCTTTGATATGTTGAGTCATCATATCATCAGTTTCATGACCACATCTCTTGAGTAAAAAAATCCATTAAAAGTAACAATAATTAACTAAAATTGATTAGAAACATTTTTATTTTTCAGAGTACACAAACAAGCATAGGATATAGGGCCTTGGAATAGGATTTTGTGAGTAAACTTCTACAATGATATTAAACTAGACATATGTGTCTTACCAGAGAGTGTTGAAATCCATTGTGTAATTAGTGACGTTAGGATGCTCCGCTCACACCAGAGTTAAGCAGGAGCTCGCGGGAAGTTGGTTGTAGAGATATCCCTCTAGTACCTTCTTAGCTTCAAAGATGTTTTCGGGGATCTATTCATATTTGGGGGTCTTTCTAGTACCTTTACCTCTATGAGAGGTGATGCTTTCAATATTTCGAGCTTTGTTACCCTACCCATATGATGGACCTGACTTACGACTATTCACCTGTGCATTGGTTATATCGTGGTGGCTTTAGTTGCTTGACATAGATAGCTACATAGGTTACTTGTAGGGGTTATTTTGTAGGTACCCTAAGTCAGATAAGGGTAGGAAAACACACAATATTTATGGGGGATTACCTCTCCCGGGGGATCTGACCGACTGTGTTGTTAACCCCATGAGGGCCCTTATAACTAATTCTGATACCTCCAATATTTTCAAGGGAGTCTCAGGCCCCTCTTGGGTGAGGCATACCTACTCTTGTGAGGGAGGCCCCTTTTCAGCTATTATATCTTGTTTGTGTGCATTTAGCCTTTTTGTTTATTTTGGTGTGGTATTTGATTGTTAGTTGGACCTAAGATTTGGTTTTATATCTCAAGTATTGAGTCATCGTGGAGCCAGACCAGCTTCCTCATAGGTCTCTTCATTTGTTAAAGCTACCACCACATCTTGAGTCTTTTCCTTCTAAAAGGCACAAAATTACTAAACGTGGTACACATACCTCTACCCACCAGACTTGCCATTATCCATTTATCGGTACTGAGTCGAGTCTGAATGATACTGGGAGTCCTTTGACTCCTATACCTTATGTGGTTAATGGGACTCCTTAGACTCCTTCAATTGTTACGGTTGTACTGCTGGAGGTTCCCGTCATCACTTCTATCTGGCCTATGGTTGCTCCTCAACCCATAGTAATGAACCATTTCGAGTATCTTTTTGGTATGCATGGATACAATTCTCAGTCCATACCTTTGGTCTCTAACCCTTTCTCTTTTGGCATGCCAAATTTGACATCGCAACTTTTGTCCTCCATTCCAGCGAATAATGCAAATCCTAGTCTTGGACCTGGGGGCATGTCTCCTCCACATAATCCTCTGTCGTTTGGTGGAGGTCATATTACCCAAATGAATCCTATGCTTAGAAGCCAACGTACATTTCCTCTTGGGTCTAATCCTAGTCTCAATGCTCCTGGATGGATTACTCAACAGGGCGGACAAGCTACTTCCTATACTTCATCCTTTCACCCTTCCTCTTCCATGTCAATTCTGATGAACACATTTTTTATGACAAATCTACCTCTATCCTTTGGATTTCCACCTGGAGGGATTCAGTCTCATGCTATGGGAAACCCCCATCGTGGATCCACTCCAGGTGGGGGAAATGTTTATAACCCTCATTATGTCGTCCCTATAGCTATGGTTCCCATTTAGACTCTTATGAATCAGTTTGGAGGAGGATATTACCATATCAAATAGGGCCATGGTGTATACTAGAACCCTGGATGGTCTACAATCCCTCAAAACCAATATTTCCTGGGAGCATGGGCTCATATGTCACAACCCCAGATCCCGTTTCTGTCCACGCTTAATTTTCCATATTTTTCAAGGTTAATGAATGACCCAGTGCATCACGATATGTCATGGCCCCCGATCCCCATCAAGCTTCCTTCGGACATTATGAATTTTGAGGGCAAGATTGGCGAGGATACAAGTGATCATGTTACTACTTTTCATCTTTGGTGCTCATCCAATTATTTTAATGATGTTTCTATTTGTTTGAGACTGTTTCAACACACCACCACGAAGGTTGTAGAGAAATGGTACATTGAGCTACCAGGGGGAACATACAAAAATTTTAATCAGATTGTTTTAGTCTTTCTCAACCACTTATAGTTGTCGGTTCATTACAATTCTGGCATAGAACTCTTGTTGGACTTCTGCCAAGATAAATCCATGCATATCTCAGACCATATCCAAGAGTGGCATAGACAAAAGAGGTTGATTAAAGTCTAAATTCCTCCATATTTCTTGTTGGAATGGTTCCTTAAGTCCTTATTGCCTTATATTTCAAATAATGTCTCTACATCCATAGTAACATATGAGGAAGAAGCTATTTTAAAATCCCAACAACTGGACCTCATATATTCTCAATATGGGATGTTATATGAAATTCTTCCTGACGCGCCACAGTCAAATTATGACCCTAGAAAAAATATTGGGCCTCATGCCAATGACATCATAGGATCTTCAAATTCCAAGTCTACAGACTTGGTGACAAACTAGTTGAAGGATTTGTCTCTAAGCCAGTTTGTAGCAGGACAAGCTTCATCTTTGTCCTCCACTCCCACTCAGTCGGTGGATGTGAATTTTGTACAATCATCGACCAACCTAAATGGTAACCAACAACTAGGAGGGAATAAAAAGAAAGGATGAGGTAATAATCGTAAGGGTGGGGGAAATAATAACAAAGCCAAGGACAATGCTAACAATTATGGATCGAATAATAATGTTGGTGAGGGAAAGAAGCAAAAATGGAAGGTGAAGTTTCCTTGTCAACTTTGTAAAGATGATCACCTTAGCCAACTATGCCCCAAGATTGAGGAAACCTCTAGGCTCTTATCTCAACCGCTCATTGTGCTGACCAATCCATTTCCACATAATCAACACATGGCTTTGAGGTCCTCCAACACTGGAAATTTGTCGAATGGGAATCAAAACCCCTCGACACATGAAGGTGATTGTCTCTACGTTAATATGGTCAAGTATCATATTGACGTAGCCACTCAATCTCATGATTACGGTTCTTCATAGACTCTTACAGGTTCAGAGTCTCCCCCTCCTTGGGAAACACCCTTGCAGATCGAAAATCCAAAGCCTCCGCCTCATATTCTGAAAGGAGTACTAAAACACTATGTCCACAATCATAATGCAAGAGTTGCCTAGAACTATTTGATTGTCGAAGATCTATGTCAAACCCCTTGTGCAATGTTGGCTTTGGAGGTGCTCCAGATGTGTCCTTCATAGAGGAATGCCTTGTTATCTTCCTTAGGATCTCTAGACTTATGTGGCTCAAATGTTATCAAGTTTGATGTCACGGATGTTAAGCCTCACTTGCCTTACCATTTGGCCTTTCAAATCCATATGGAGTAAACAAAATATGCCATTAAACGCATTGTAATTGATGAAGGTGCTGCAACATGTACGATGTCCCTAATATGTTGGAAAGCCATTGGATCTCCAACTCTCTCTCAAACTATGACTATGTTTGACCACATTTGATGGTCATTCTTTCTGATCCCACATAATTATTCCCACTTTTCCTATCCAGTTAGGTGGAAAGAGAGTGGATGTGGATGTGGATGTGGAGGTGGTTGATGCACCCCTTGACTATAATTTTATACTAGGGTGTAATTGGACTTATGCCATGGCCGTGATCGTGTCGTCTGTTTTTCGTACTTTATGTTTTCCTCATGAAGGGAAAATAATGACGATTGATCAATTGTCCTTTGTGCATGCTAGTCCTAATGCATTAGTTTGACCTTTGATTCCAGTGATCGACAATTCTCAACCAACAACTGAAGATATTGGTGTCAGAATGTATTCCTCTCTCATGGGTACCTTTGATTTCATGGCACCAATTCATCATATTTATGCCATGTAGAGTAGGTTTTCTTCGTTGATGAGGTCCAAATGTATGTACTTTGTATTTGAATGATTCTTGGACCCTACCTTCCCCGACTATGTCCTGTGAAGGTAAGTCACATATTGGGATGAAAATTCCATTGTTAGCGACAGAGGTTGCGTATCGATTTCTTCTTAACTCTACTACTGACCCAGATCCTATAACCTCCTCACAGAAGAATGAGGAGGATATTGTTCTAGATCCTGTATGGGCCACCTCATCATCTTGTTCACATGATTTCCTTGACAATACTTTACCTTCAGATGAATCCATCTTAGAGGCCATGAATGGTCCTGATAGGCCTTGGGACAATATGGATCATCACTCTTATTTCCTCCCAGAGCTTGTTAGGATCAAATAGGATGACTTTAGATCTACCTTGAGTGAGATGGTCGATCACGCTCTGTTTCCACTTGATATGCATGGTATTTATGCCGAAGGAAACATGGCGAATATTTCTCCTACAATCAAGATCGACATCACTCGAATTATTGGAAAAATTGAAAACATATATATCGATGCGGATTGTTCACCTGAAGAAGTTCAGATCTACACCGATCTATTCAAATAATTTTGTGATTTATTTGCTTGGTCATATGAAGAGATGTCAGGAATCAACCCTCAAATTGTCGAACATGAGATCAAGACTTATATGGATGCTAGACCTGTTCGACAATGTCTTAGAACTGTGAATCCTAGGAAGGTCCATGCTATTAAGGAAGAAGCAGTGAAGCTACTTAATGCTAGTTTCATCTACCCGATTCCTTTGATTGAATGGGTGTCCAACCCTGTTCCCATGAATATGAAACAAGAAACCATTTGTGTGTGTATGGATGTTTGAGACCTGAACAAGGCTTGTCCTAAAGACAACTTCTCGACTCCTTTCATTGACAAGATTCTCGATGAGTGGGAGGTGACATTTTCTATTTTATGGATGGATTTTTAGGATATAATCAAATTCATATCAAACCCGAGGATCAACACAAGAGGGTGTTTATTTTTACTTGGGGTACTTTTGCATACTGGAAAATGCCTTTCGGCCTTAAAAACACGAGAGAAACCTTCCAGCGTGCCATAACCTTTGCTTTTCATGATCTCAAACATATTGTCAAATCTTAGGGGGGGTTTCACATTTGGTGCCCATGCAGAAGTTTTTTCATAGGACTGAGAGTCCCTTATAGTTCCAATATGAATTTACATTTGAACCCCATATTTTTACTCACAGGCATTCTGACCTGTACTTTTGGGACCCCCCCCTAAGTCTTAGTTAATCTCTTTTCTGACTCTCTAAAAAAGAGAAAAGATTGTCGAATGAACTTGTCTCTTTCACAGTTGTTAAATGTCTTTGAAAGGATGTCTATTTGGTGTAATTTTAACCCTTTTTCGGGCCTAGGGGACTAAATTTACGAAAAAGGACATTCTTTGGAGTAAATTTGCAATTGCATTACATTATCTTGCTTGCAATATTGAGCCTATTTTCGGTCCTTCTTTCTCATTATAAGCATCTTACCTCAACGATATGCATTACTAGCCAAGCAGAGCCTTGTTTATATCCTTTGCATCTTGACAGTCTATATCTTAAGAGGAAACATTCCCCTGAGTGTCCATAACTCACACGCAATTCATTTCATTGAGAATAGGTATGTTCCACTATTTGGAGCTAGTTTATTACTCGCAACACTCATTTCCTCTATTGTATCATAGTATTAATTTTCCTATGAAAAAACAAAAAAAGACAGGAAGGAAAATAATATTATCTCATATTAGCAACAGTCGTGTTGCCTTTGAACAAAGCAAAAATTTTTGATTCCACTTTCATTCAAAGTTTGGGTTTAGCATGACCTTAGGAAGCTAAGATCGTTACTTATATTTTAATCCTCTGAATGGTTATTCTTCTAGTCCCTATGGATAGTTTGATTGATGCCTTCTACATCACAAAGTTTCATCATCAAGTCTATGCTACCAGAGTCCTCCATATGTCTCGTGCTCTTGTTCAAAGGATGTCTATAAGTCTCTATTGGCCATTTCTCAGAACTCTTAACTTTGCATGTCGTCCATACCCTCAGTGTGTCTCATAATCACATGAATTTGTAGTCCTACCATGCACCCTGGTCCTACTTCCATTATAGGTAGATAACCTTGAATCCAAAAATTGACATCTCTTCATTGATCACTGACTGGGGCGTTTCCCTTGTGTTCAATGGAAAGAAATCTATTCACACATTGAGATTCGTGTAGTGTATTGGATGCCATTAGCCTTATTGGTGGTTTCCTTGCCATTGTCAGAAGTCTTCCTTATTGGATGTTATTCAGAGGGTCTTTTTCATGCACTACTTGCATCTGGTGCATGCGAAAGACGCACAGGGTCGTTGGTTCGTGAATATCCTCTTCGTTTGAGTTCCTCTAAATCATCAAGCTATTTATTTGTACCTTGTGTTGATTGATGAGAGATTCCTTCATGCTCTCCTTTCAGTGGGTCTCCTTCCATCGAATTCATCTCATCTATTCTGGAAACGAGTCCTAGAGTCCTATAAGTACCTAGAGGCTTGCAGTCATCAGTGGCACGTTCTCTTGCCATCGACAGTTGGGAATACATCAATGTCCCTTGATCAATGGATTCTTTAAGTGTTCGACCTCAACACCTTTATTCACACTTGTAAGAATGTACTTGGTGCCTTGATACCTACTTTCATTATCGGTAGGTTGTCTCGTGTTTGTTAACAACATACCTCAATGACTGGTGATTAAACTAAGTTTGTGTTCGACATCAAATCCTCTATTCACATAATGTAGACTTTCACCTTTGGTGAATAGTGTATAAGACATTTAGCTTACAGTAGCAACATTCCTATTTTGTTGTTTTCTTTCATTGGACCAATACCTATATGACTTCAGTGGTCATGGGAAATCATATTGTACTCCATTGTATACATATATATTCAGATTGATTTTGAGACTGGTTTCCACTAGGCCTTGTTCATTACTATGACAACCTATGGCAAGTGTCTACTTTTTATTGCCTATTCATGGCCATGAACAACTATTTGGTATATTTTCACATGGATCTGTAGTGTAATTCAAATTGGCATCCATGTGTACAAATTCATTATGGATTGTAATATTCTTATGAGAAACTAGCTCTTCCAATTAAGTCTCCATTACACCACTTATGGGAATTATAATGTATTTTGACCATCATATATAGTCCTCTGACCTCACACATTAGGGGGTTTCTGTTATAGAAAATTTTGCTTGACCTCATGCAACTTTCTTGGATGGCCTTTCCATTTTCCTATGAAAACTTGAAGTCCCCTTTTGTACTTCCCAGAGCCAAAAAATCATATTTTTCCACATATACATGCCCTACTAGTTAAACAACATCCGTATACATAGGTTGCACCACTACAACCCACGTACATTTCATTTGGTGGTCAAAATTAAAAATTGTTTCAGGTTTCCATGTCACATCACGGGATCAATGATTCTTGACCTTCCATATACTGGAAACGTTCCGACTCGGCCCTTCAGTTCCATTTGAAGGCTATAAATTGAGCCATATCCAAGTCGTGGAGAAGGAGAGAATTCAACTTTTGAGAGCAAATATACTCTGGAGAAATTTTCACTTCACATTGAGTCTGCATCCCTTTATCCTTTAAAGTCTGAACTCATTGATCAACCCCCAAGCTCTTCCTTCTTTGATGGAGAACCTCATTGTCTACTTCCCTTTGGTGGAGGATTGAATTGGTGGAGGCTCGACTGGAAGGGACTTAGTTTCTTGGTTCAGAGATGTGCTAACACAAAAATTTGTCACTTATCTACTTTTGTTGATCATTTTTAATAGAAATACTCTTTTCTTGTCCAATTGATATCTTGCAAATATTTGAATTATTATTCCATGGGAATATTTTTCATGTATGTTAATGGCTTATTCTATTTTATGTGCTAATGTTATATATTATCATCATATGCTTGTGTATCTTGGTTGTTGAGGGAAAGTTGCAGGCATAAACTTTGAGTTGCATGCTCAACAATGGTCTTCATTGAATGCCCGAATGAGGTAGACTCTTGATCTTGTCTTGTTAGCATTATCATTTATATAGCATACTTGGGATTATAGTTGATTTCTGCGGTCATTCCGTCTATTGTGGTTTACCCCATGCCATAGAGAGATTTTCCTCATAACACCCATTTTTAAAAATAGGAACAATGAGGCTTTGTGTCCAGGGTTTTGGGAAGCCTTGCTTGACTTATAAAATTGAAGAGCTTGTGTATGTGAGGGATAAGGATAGGCCCTTTGATTTTACAAAATTCATCTTGGTAGCCTTCAATGTCCTTATCTTTCCCATTTGCAAGCCGCTTAACCCCGAACTCTTTTTCATCTAAAGAAAAAACTGCATCCTCTGTAGGGACAATAGGAATGATGTCCATGGCATTAGGGAACTCATAAAGACTTTAAAGGTAGGAATTCCAATCCCTTAATGGAATCTTATTTTTTTCTATAGTATTGTGGTTTATAATTTGGCTCCAAAACTTCCTAGGATCCAGCTTAGATAGTTGTCAAAGCTGCTCTTGCACCTTTTTTTCCTTTTAATTAGGGATTTGTATGTATTGATCTTATCGATTTTTAAGGACTCATTAGAAGAATTCATAAAGGCTTTCCTAGTGTTGGAACGTTTATAATCCTATAACTTTGAACTTTAAACCAAAATCATCTTTGGTTAAATAGTAACAAGGCGTGTGTAATATTCATCATTGATGAAGTTCCTCTGTTGATCGGACAATCCTAAGATCTTTGGAGTTGTGGAGCCACCTGATTATTAAGTAACCAAATCACTAAAGGTCACTTCGGAGTTTCGCACTTCGGGCATTTCGACAAGTCATGACTTTAAAAACCCTGAAACCCGAAAGAATCTATTATTACTCTTTCATAAACTTTCAAAGGACACGAGGCATAATACATGTGTATCTTTCGAGTCTTCCCTAGGTTAACACATGGCATCCATTTGTGACATTTTCCTTTGAAGATTCGTACGAATCTAAGTAACATGTGGCACCCCCTGGTCTCGACATGTCATTTAAAATGATGTCACCCTCGACACATCACTATGGGTAACAACTATTCGAAAATATAATGATGAGCTAAATTGCAAATCCACGAAGAGAAAAAATCCTGAAATATTAAATCTTAATTAGTTTAGTTAATCTTGGTTAAAAGACAGTTAATGAATTTTCACTTCAGAAGTTCAGATGTTTATCATCCATCACATCTCGAAGTCTTTGAAGTCTGAACTCCCGAAACACTTTAAACTTAAACGAGGTTAATTAAAGCTAAAAAACGATTATCCAATAATTAAACATTTCACGGTTTCAGGTTTCATGGATTCTATCGCGAGCTACTGTTAAAAATCCCGAAGCTCGAATACCCGAAAACACTTAAAATTAAAGACGATTAATTAATGTTAAACAAGATTATCTCGCAATTAATCTTTCGTGAGGTCGCGATTCAGGAAATTTCAAACCTATTTTATCCAAGTCCCTGATCGCAAACCACCAATATTAATGGCATTAATCACAAATCAACGACAATGATTTCAGTATAGATTGCAAATCGCCACCTAGATTCTCTCATTAAGGTAAATAAATTTATCACCAGTAAAGGTATTCTCATATCAATACACTTGAGGTGAATAAGAATATTTGATTTTGAATTCCAGTTTCGTTTTCAAAGAATAGAAAGTTTTAGCCAACTGAGAAAGCTCACGTATTTCCATGTAACAGGTAGCCCTGTTTTGTTTTCATCAATATCATGTCACCACAAAAAATGGTTAAAGAAATTGGTGAGAGTGCAAATCCGAATACAGATGTTCTGTCAGATACCTTGCCAAGGGCCATTGACACTGTGAAATCTTGGACACATGTGTTCGATATTCTAAAGCATGAGTTCATAAATTTACCAGACAATTTAGGTGATGAAGTAACTGAAACTCATGAAACCAAACTCAGGGACATAGCTCAGTCAAGGCTACACAAAATAGCTTTGCATCTGAGACTCATGTCGTATAACGACATGATAGGTTGGGCCCTGGAAAATGTTGACATTTCAACCAGGAGCATTTACAACTCACAAAAGGTTGATGTTGGGTCTTTTTGGCCAAAACACATACCAGTAATTTATAAACTATCCCCCAATTTTAAATATAACTACAACGCTGCATTCATAACGGAGTTTGAGAAACATGAGTGTAATCAATATGATAAAAGCAACCCTGATTTAATCAAGGACTGGTGGGGGCATCCAGAGAAATTCAGAGCTGACACTCATGACATTTATGCCAGAACGTCGTTAGAAGCCCATATGATCTATGTGGCTATGATGTTATGTAGGTTATTCAGGAAAAAGAACTTTGCTCATTTCTCATTGGCATGGGTACCAATTATACACAAAGTGGCCGAGGGATACTCTTTCAACTGGGCCAAGATTTTATAAGACAACCTAGCTAAGGAAATCATAGAGTACCAATTGGAAAATTCCAAAGAACAACCTGCCCCTTTTTATATGTCAGCATACATCATGGATGTTATTTTCTTTATGACTCCTTTCCCTCTAATGAACTGGAGTTGGACCCCAACTAGTGTTGAACCTATCCATTTCTACCACTTCCAAATGTGGGAAGACAGAGCCAAAGATTTCTTCTATGAAATTTGTCATTACGTAGTGGTGCCTATTCATATCACTCTATATGATTTCCCACCTCCCAGAGTTTCAGACAGAATCATGGAAAACCTGGGAAAAATAGCAGACTGGTACGTCGAAGAAAACTTTTCCTACATCATGGTTTTTGGGTGTTCGGTTCCCCCCCATGCTCTCCCAATTTTTTTACCAGATCGGCTGGTATGATGAGAAGTGGCTTATCATACCATGAGAGGGGGCATCAATAAGGAATTGAAAGTGACCCAGAAAAATGTATGGCCAACCTTCCCTCTTCAGGTTGGTATGTTTTCATTGTTAGACTTCAACCATTCTAAAGTAGAGGTTGCAGCTCTATAAGATGTCAAGTTAGTTGACATTGAGTTTAAAAGGCATGATCCACTGAAGATCATGGAAAATCACTTGGCTCAATACAATTTAAAGAAGTATGTGCACGAGAATTCCCCACATGATGAAATATTCAGGGGAGCTAGGTCATATGAGGAAGTATTGAACAGAGTCCAAACTCTGTCTCCATATCAACAAGCCAGTTTCTATAGTTTTCAAAATCATAGAAGGAATAACTTTCCTAAAGTGTTGCAGGGAGAGTCAGTAGATACTTCATCTACATAGGAGACTCTACCTCCTCGTTTTGAGATAGGGAGCTCTGGAGGAAAGGGAGCTAAGGAAAATCCAAAAGACACTGAAGTCTCAATCAAAAAATTGGAAGCTTCAGTATCAACTCCATTAGGCCCTCAAGCAAAGTCTCAGCTCAAATACTTTCTGAAATGAGGAGATGATACATCACCGTCTACACCAGATAAACCGGTTATCAATACAACAGAGCAACAAGCGTCCACAGAGATAGGTAACCCCATTATTTCATTAACACCTTTGCAGTCAAGTCGTGGAAATCTTAGTTTCAAAGTCATCTTTATAGATGATCTTACCCATATTTCAACCGTAGAAACGCCTCCTTCTGACTTCTTTTTTAGAAAGAAGAGGAGGGCCATAGTTAAACGAGAAACGCATCAGAAAGAGGGTGCAGTAGTCAAAAGGCAAAGAATGATGTATGATGGAAAGGGTCTGTAAGATTCATAATTCGCTAAAGAAATGACAGGTTCATTAGGTGCCTTTTCCATGACAAATCAGTGGTTAGTAGAAAATCTAGCTGAGCAGCTGAAACAAAGAAACTTGTTGGTATGACAGTTGCAAGACCAGATAATGACTATGGAATAATATGTAAGAAATAAGATGAAGATTGAATGCCAACTGCCTTTAGGATAGAGGATGAGGAGAAGAGACATCTATGCCAACAGACGAAGAGACAGAGGAGAGGGCTAATGGAATTTTTCAGTTTTTACAGGTTGTAATCTTATTCAAAATATTTACTATTTTTTAAATTATGAGAAGTCCAACCATTTGGAGTTGTGACAATTTTGTATAAATACATAGATTAAAGATCTATTGAAGGTTGCTTCTTGCCGATTGTAATAGAGAAAACTCTCCTTATAGAGTACTAATACAAGTGCAGACAAAGATTCCAAGTTTTGTTCAATCTGGGTTATGTGTTTCTTTTGTTTTCCATTTATCAATATTTCTTTATGTATTCCTTGATAAATATTTAATTTCAATTTAGTACGACAACTATTGTAATCTTATTGTATCAGTAATTTATTAAGTAAGTAGCTTTTCTAATGCATTTACTGTGAGTAAATCAAGACATGTTTGTTGTGTGGGTTACTGTATTTTATTCTTTATTCAAGGTTACACTATTTGTTTTCTTCTACTGCAACAAGGTGAGATTCTTCAAAATTGATGCCTTGCTTTGTTGTACAGTTTTGTATCTTTCTTTCACACCATTCAATATTACAATTTTGACTCGTACACGAAATACGACCTCTGTGCTATCGAATTGTTAATTTCATTTAAGGAATTTTTCTCATATAACTAAGGTATAAAAAACACTTTAAAAACATACTCTCTTAAAAAACTTTCATGATGCATGACATTATTCTTTGAGCCTTAAGTTTAATCTTGGGACCAACACCTAGCAATTTTACATTCTTTATCATACCAAGGGTTGGTCGTTCTATTATTCTTTTTACAAGATACCTCAAAAGAGAATTTGTTAATAGAAGTGAAAAGGGTAGTTGTAAAATTATGATAAAATTCTTTTTACAAGACACCTTACATATCATACATATATCATACAGATAAGATAAGATGATTGGTTATTGATGTTTTGGGAAACTATTTCAATTATTGATGTAATAACATTTGAAAAGGATATTATGTTGTTGCAATACATAAGCAATATGGAAACATGGTAGGAAAATCAAAGTTACACATTAAGCAAGAACATTAATGTCAGAAGAAACAAAAATCTTAAATTAGAAGCAATGTAACAAAAGTATTACATTAGAAGCAACATATTGGTAATGATTGCATTAGTGAGTGTTAATTTTTCACAATCATAATTACTATTACGTTAATTATAAGAATAATTTAAAAAAATTGAAATATCCATGGAATTTCTAACCCATAGGAAACTTGGATCTTTTATTTGTAAGGTATTCTTACAAAATTAATTATTTTATTTGAAGAGTGTCATGAATATTGATCGTGAAAAAGCATTATTGGATTTATGGTTATTAATGAAAGAAAGTAGCGGAAAAGTTAGAATTTGGGCCATGACATATTGTGATCACAAGGTTTTTGCTCACTAGGCCACACAAAAAATGGTGCCAGGAAATGCGTTTGTTGTAAAAGGAAACCTCTTGAATGGTGTCATCGAATAGAGGTTACAAGAGAATACCAAATCGCATTCTTTGACACATAATCAGATTCTATTGGAGGGCCGGTAAGTGAAGAAAGGGATACAAACAGCTGGTACAGAGGATTCTGATTGTGAAAAAAGAGTACAAATTCTCCAGCAAAAATGGAGGTGGGGTATGGACATTTTTAGAAATGACCTATCATAGAAAATTTGAGAAAAATTCAATTGTTGGGGTTTGTGATGAAAGAATCGGGGCTCTATATTGGCTAGACTAGTCTGCTAAAGTCTAGAGACTTTTATTACAGATAAAGGATTTTTTTTCTTGTGATGTAACTAGACTATTTTGTTCTTTGCAAGAATTTCTTTCTATTTAGCTTGAAGATGTTATTATGGATGAAGGAAATTTTTTATTGTGATGTAACTGGACTATTCTATTCTTTTTGCAAGAATTTTTTATGTTTAGCTTGAAGATTTTTAATTGAATTTTGTATACTTTTATCAAAATTTAATAATGGATAAGGATAGTGGATGGACAACTAGATTATTCTTTTGTTACTTTCTGGATGTTTTATGTTATTGCATTTAGTAATTGAAACTATTTTCATGTCTAGAATTATAATATCTTATTTTCTTTTCATTGATTATATTAGATGTTAATGTAATCTTCTATAAGTTATGTTTAAAATTTATAATTAATAATTGTTTTAATGAATATTTCTTATATAAAGTAATTAATTCTTAGCTTTGATATTTAAAGAATATTTACTCCTAATTAGAATAGGAAATTAGAAATAATGTTAGCTTGTTTTAT
>JASDQU010011816.1:174015-184618 GCA_032191745.1 Picea mariana | reverse complement strand
AGTTGAGGAATAGATCCATTTCAGAGTATCTCATTAAATGGAGGAAACTATTGGCTGAAGATTCCACTTGGGAAGATGAGTCTTTTATACAGAAGCATCCAGGGTTACTCAAGCATTGCGGACAACACTTCTCTCAAGGGGAGAGGCATGTTAAGCCCTAATATTGGCTCATTACCCCTTAATTGGGGCATACTATATTAGTAATGTTATTTTATTTATGTCAGCTTTAGGCCATTAGTTGTAATTATACCTCCTAGTCTCCTATATATACCAAGGAGACATTTTCATTTTGAATCATCTTGTACTTGAACATTTAAGTGGGGTAAAAGGAGGTTGCCCCCTCAAAGAGTCTTATTATCTGAAATTATCTCTTTTTCAAGGCATTGAGTACTTTTTCTGAGGATTTTCTATGCTATATTGATATTTGGTTCTTAACAAAGGAGGAACAAGTGACATACCTTTGTATCGCTTCCTTAGGTCTCTGTTTCTCCTGCTTTGCTCTGGTGCTTTCGTGAGGTCAAGTCCAAGACAACACAAACCAACCAAAGTGAAGATGGAAAAATATATTCAATGTCAACTTATGCATATGATCAAGGAATTACACAATAAAGTAAGAATGACTTTATGGGAAAGGGACATGCTGTTGTATCATATTAATTGAAAGTAGAAGATACAACCTGATCTCCTTGATGTCGTAAGCTTCCTTTAAGTGACCCTTGGTTCCAACACACACACTTGCTCTATAGTTGCATGAAGAATATCCAATTCCTCTTAATAGACCAACTAGAGACTCCAAGCTTTTGTCTAAGCAGGGTTCTTCACACAATTCCTTCACCAATTCTTCAATTAATCTTGCTTAACCTTTTCCATATATAGGAGAAGGAGAGATGGTTACATGGATAAGGATGATCCCATCAAATCTGATAAGTTAGTAAAATGACAACCATACGAATGCCAACTCATTTTCTAGAAGATTCCCTTCTAGAACCCTCGAGACCTCTTCTCTTTTCCAAGTTTAAAAACAGGTTCGCACCCTGAATATGGAGTAAACTGTAAGAAGTTCACACCCTAAATGAAGGTGGCTTGCAAGAATGAGGGATTCTCTCACCCTAGGCCATATGTAGATCTCCCTAGATCCACCTGTATCTAGAACAAAACAGGACACGACACGACTCTTTCCCTAAGTTGTAATCATTGAATCTGCTAGTAAGGAGGAACAAGTGACATACCTTTGTATCGCTTCCTTAGGTCTCTGTTTCTCCTGCTTCACTCTGATGCTCTCGTGAGGTCAAGTCCAAGACAACACAAAACAACCAAAGTGAATATGGCAAAATATATTCAATGTCAACTTATGCATATGATCAAGGAATTACACAATAAAGTAAGAATGACTTTATGGGAAAGGGACATGTCGTTGTATCATATTAATTGAATGTAGAAGATACAACCTGATCACCTTGATGTTGCAAACTTCCTTTCAGTGACCCTTGGTTCCAACACACACACTTTCTTTGTATTCGCATGAAGAAGATCCAATTCCTCTTGATAGACCAACTAGAGTCTCCAAGCTTCTGTCTAAGCAGGGTCCTTCACACAATTCCTTCACCAATTCTTCAATTAATCTTGCTTAATCTTTTCCATGAGAAACCTTTCAATATATAGGAGAAGGAGAGATGGTTACATGGATGAAGATGATCCCATCAAATCTGAGAAGTCAGTAAAATGACAACCATACGAATGCCAACTCATTTTATAGAAGATTCGCTTCTAGAATCCTTGAGACCTCTTCTCTTTTCCAAGTTTAAAAACAGGTTCGCACCCTAAGTATGGAGAAAAATACGAGAAGTTCGCACCCTAAATGAAAGTGTCCTGTGAGAATGAGGGATTCTCGCACCCTAGGCCATATGCAGCCTGTAAACTCACTTTAAAAATATGTTTTCTGGAAGGAGACAAGTGCCACTTTTCTCAGGAAAAAGTCCTTGTTAGGAGCCTAAATACACCATTGTTAAGATATCATCAAGATGACCAAAATCATGTATAATAGAATGCCCCCCAAAGTATGAGGTCGGAATCTTTGATAGCTGAAATACTTTGTAAACTGCACGTGTGTGTCGGAAACCAGCAGTACACCTAATCGAAAACCTGCAAACAACTGAGCATCTGCAGAATATAATACCAGTTCTGAGGTAGGCATTCCCACACTCAGATCATAGATGGACGACATCATGAACATAGGTCATGGACACCAATCATACACCATGGATCCATGCCATCAAAATATCGAATAGCCACCAAGAATACACTGTGGATCTATGCAAAAAGATTCAAATTAAGACGACATAGCCACGCAACATACAAAATTGATCTATGTGTCAACAAATTATACATATTCCATCGCAGCCTAGATCAAAGAGATGAGACCCAAGGTCTTCAATCCCATCACCTAAAAGAACAAATCTAACCATGCGATTACACGTGTTGGAGTCGAACATGGTAGAAACCACTTGATTACTGGTCAATGATGATACTGTTAACAAGTGCGAGGGAAATCACTGTTAATATCAATGAATCCAAAGGTACACTAGTACAATCCACCGAATGTGAATAAATGAGTTGAGGTCGAACATTCGACAGAATATCCCGATCAAGGATCAATGATGAAAACCCACTGTTGAAAGTGAGGAAACCTGCCATTGAGGCATGCGAGTTCCAAGGTACCAAAGAATTTCTAAGTCTTGTTTCCGGATAATGATCTGGAGTCGACGGAACAAAACTCATCACAGGAGGGCCTTGATGTATCCCACATCAATGACACAAAATGAGTAACAAATTTTTAAGGTGAAACAGAGTATGATGTAGGTTGGACTGGACACAGGGAAGGCCGACACAGAGAGAATGGACAACTGCAGATGGACAACTGAATAGAGGTTTCAGATGAACTTCTCTTGAACATATGAATGACATGAATAATGATTTGGAAACACTAACTCAAAGATGACTCAGGATATGACCTTGTAGCAAGTTGAATGAGAGACAAATGGATTTCCCAAACTGGCTTCAAATAATGAATAGGGGGTGTCATGTTCAAGAGCGACACTTACTACCAATAATATGAATACGAAAACACATCCCTTTCCCAAAATTTCCCCCACCATTTCTGGCGAGTACCTCTTTAGTTTTACCCAAGCTTGAGGAGGATAACATATGCTTGTTGATGTAAGCTCATCCTTCAGACGAGTCCCTTGGAGTATGTTTAACAAACCCTAGGAAGGAGTGGTTTGGTCCCATTACGAGTCTTTCGATGTATGTTTAACGAGTCCAAAGATAGAAAACTCGAAGGTTTTTCATGATTATAGAGTCTGGAAAAACACTCAAAAGAGAACTCTCTCAGTTCCTTTTTCATAAAGTAGTCTGATGAGACCCAAAAAGAGATAAATTATCGCCCAACAGACACTTTCTTCAAATACTTTAATGAGCGTGAAAATAGCAATATCGCTCAACAATATTTTCATGTTTAGAGAGTCTAAAAAGATCTTAAAGAGAACTCCAAGGGGTTCCTTTTTCGTATAACCTTTATGAGCCCAAAAAAGTGATAAAGTGTGCTCGATTACGTTCTCATGTATTTTCGAGCATGAGAACGAACAAAGACCAATCTTGAGGTTTTGTCTAAAAACCATGAAAAATAATTAAGCATGTGATGAAAAAGAGAAAATATCCATACTACTTCGTGTAGACTTCAAAGTTGTTATATCTGCAAAAAGTCACACTCATAGGGTTATTAGGCATTAGGTTTGATGAATAAAACAATTATAAAAATCAACAAAAATGGTAAAATGTAAATATAAGTGGGTAAAAGGGCTTTTACCATAGTCATTGTGACTTTGCCAAGAATTTAGCCCAAAACCCCTCTTTTGCCCTTAAATTTCAGTGCTCGATTGCGGAAAGTACAAGCAAGCGTTTGGCAAACTATCTCCATCACTGAGGTAAGCTCCCTGTCTTCTACCTTCTCATCGTTCAATTTTTTGTTTTCATTGGAAAATTTCAAGTTTTTGAGTTTGTTTTAGGGCCAAAACTTGCGCCCAGGCATTCTTGTAGGCTAGCCATATGAGACCTGCGAGAATGCATGATTCTCGCAGGTGGACCTAAAGGCACTTGCGAGAACCTCACACTGTGCTAAAGGGGTACATGTGAGGGCCACAAAATGAAAATTTAATTTGATTTTTATTCAGTGAAAAATGTGCCAAGGCTTGAAAAGAGTTGTTGACCCTCTTCTTATGGTTCTTGTGCAGGCATTTGACCGTCATGATGGTTCTGGAGTGGTTCAAAAGAGGGCATGAAGAGGATGATGCTATTACCAGGAATGACCCAGGCACCATTTCCGCTCTCTGAGACTGTGGTCTCTTGAAATTCTTTTGTATCCCGGGTATGAGGGCCTAAGTCAGGCTGTTGGAGTATCTCGTTCATATGTGGGACGTGGACCAACAAGTATTCCACATGGGGGTCCACACATTGTCCTTGGATATCGAGGATGTTTACTTCCTAACAGGACTATCACAGCGTGGGTACCATGCTAGCTTGACCTGTAGCCGAGGTGGTGGGCTGCCTATGAGTGAGTATTGCCACCAGTACTGTGTTCCAGAGGCAGAAAGAAGAAAAGGAAAGGTGGCCATTTGGGGGGTCTAGGATTTGACCCTTCACACCATCATGTTCACCATTTCTCGTATGGCGGGGAGTGCTGCTCCACACATGGCTCTCTAGAGCTAATTGTAGTACGCCATAGAGTGTACTGAGCCTCGGGTATTTAACTGGTTAGATGCAGTCCTTCGTAGCATAAAGAGGCAGTGACAAAATGCAGGAAAGGCGACCTAAAGCAATTCGGGTACAGATCACTTTTGGTGTCCTTCTTTCTTGAGAGGGTTCCCTAGCTGAGGTTGCAAGCTAAGTGGGGTTTACCAACTCTAGAGGATTCGAGGATGTTGAGGTGGTGCAACCTCATGGCCTGACATGTAGCTGGGCGAATCATCAAATATAACGATTCATTATTTGACTAGTTGCGGCCACAGATGTTGATGGTCGACGATTATGCCTATGTCGGGTTTCATTTTCGAGGGGATCTGGATTTGGCCCTACCTGAAGATGCTCAGTGGGGAGATCTAGGTAAGAAGTACACATTTTGTTCTTTTAAATGTTTTTGTAACTTTTATCATATGCAAATGTTTTTATGTTTTCCCAAGAACTGATCAAAAATCTTTTTTGAATGACACAGATGTGGGGCCATATCAGCCTCCAGGTACGTCTCCTATTCAACGAGGAGGAGAGGTGTCTCTAGTGACGTGATGGGATGTTGAAGATTATGAGGCAGTGGAGCAAAACTTGGAGGGGTTGACTGCTGACATTCCGGACATGCCTATCAGAGAGGTCACTCGGCGTTATCAGTGCCATACGGTGGGCGTGTCAGAT
This sequence comes from Picea mariana, assembly GCA_032191745.1. Classification (NCBI taxonomy): domain Eukaryota; kingdom Viridiplantae; phylum Streptophyta; class Pinopsida; order Pinales; family Pinaceae; genus Picea; species Picea mariana. The sequence continues at coordinate 179,158 of JASDQU010011816.1, read as the reverse complement.
TCTATTGGCCGACTGCTTCATAGGGTCTCCCTGGTAGTCATGTGTTATCATGAGCATCACTCATGAAGCTTCTTTGTAGAAGCTAAGAGCTTCAAATTTTGAAATTTTGGTCCTTGAACAGAACTTTTTTGTAAAAAAAAATTGATCGGTATATAAATATATACGGCTTCTACTAGATTATCTTTTGTTGTGTGATACATGTGATGCGATTGATTTATAAATGACCCAAATGTCTGTCTAATACATAGTTAGCTAATGCATCAGTTAACGTATTTAGACATCTAAAAATATGCTCATACTCAATATAATCAAAATAACGTTCCAAGAGGCAAATTCGTAAATATACCCATAATAAAGTAGGACTTTGAATAGCATAGACAATACTTAACTATAGTACTACTAGCTGTGAATGGAGTTGTACAACCAAGTGACGGATACCAAGCGAGATAGCATCAATCAACAATTCGATAACGACACTATACTCTGCAATATTGTTGGTCGCATGGCCAAGACACACACCTCGTAGAGTGATAAGTTTGTTTGTAGGAGCGTAAATTTCCCAAGAACCTGAAGCAAGGTTCTGAGTACTACGGCTAGCGCCATCAACGAAGCTAATTTTGGGTAGCGAAGACTCTGACATATGGAAACCAAACACAATGTAACATAAGGGAAAAAACCAAAAAAGCATACTACAGTAACACATAAGAAGTATGATACAATAAAATACAATTACTCATGCTCAGGTGATCTTAGGCATAGTACTTATTTAAGTACAACCCATTCCTGGGTTCACTGAAAGGGATACCATCATAATCTACTAACTCGTAAGCTCCTTTCTTGAAAAATCGTCTAACGATATAAGGACCTCGCCACATGGCTTTGAATTTTTCAGCTCCTAGCATATCTCGATCTTGTTCGTAAAGGAGAACTAGATCTCCTTCGGAGAAAACACGAGGCTTGACATGTTTGTCGTATTGGGCCTTGACATGTTTCTTCTGGGCTTCTATGACTAGGGTAGCATTGCATCGAGTTTTGTCTAATCGCATGAGATACAATAGACATTCTTGTTCGACAGAGGTGTTTGGTAGGAGTTCGATGGCTAGTTTCAGGGAGGGTATCTCACATTCAATCGGAAGGATGGCTTCAAGACCATAGACTAACCAAAATGGTGTAAACCCAGTAGCAGACTTAACGAACATTCGATAAGCCCACAATGTTGAAAACAACATTGTGTGCCAACTCATTTTGTGAATCCCTATCAATCGTCGAAGCATGGTTATGAGAACTTTGTTAATTACTTCGACTTGGCCGTTGGCTTGTGGGTAATAGGGCGTTGAGTTTTCATGGCGAAGACCCAAATTTTTAGTGAGTTTGGACATCATGAAGTTTCTAAAGTGGCTACCGTGATCGGTGACGATAGCCTGAGGAACACCAAAATGAGCTATGATGTGATTGAATATGAATAATGTTGCGGTCTTTCAGATGTTGTCAAATGTCGGCATCGCCTCAGCCCATTTCGTAAAATAGTCTACGGCTATAATAATGTATCCATGCCCCTCGATTGAGTGGGGGTGACATGTCATGTAATCGATACCCCATTTCGCAAAAGGACCAATGGAGACCACCGGGTGAAGAGGAGCAGGATGTGACCAAATTTTATGGTGGTAGGTCTAGCAAGCATGGAATTTTTGGACGGCAATTATACAATCGTTAAATAAATAAGGCCAAAAATAATATACTCATAAGATCATCTATGCAGTAGCATACCCAGACATATGACCACCACAGGCTCCAGAATGGTAGTCATTTAAGGCTTTCTCGACTTTGTCTAATGTGAGGCGGCGTCGAAAAACTGAGTCAATCCCACGATAATAAAGAGTATCACCAAGGATAATATACTGACGGGCTTGGTAGCGTATTCAACGTTGGTCAGTACTAGACAAATTGGGCTAGAAATTTTGGGTTTGGAGATATATGATGATATCTCCATACCAAATATCGTCAGAACTAATTAGGAAAAGGGATTCATCGGGTAATTAATCGACTGCTATATTTTCCATTTCAAAGTAGGGAAAGTCGCATATCAACTCGGAAAAAACTAAGGATTTCTGGGAATTAGCGCGTTTGAATTCTAAATAAAACTCCTATAGTATCACGATCCACTTGGAGTATTTTCCCCCTAGAATTTGTAGGGTAAGAATGTGCTGCATAGGGTTGTAGTTAGAAATTACCATAGTCTTGCGGGAGAGGATATAGTGCCAGAAACGTTGGACTGCTTGGACGGCTGCCAAGGCCAATTTTTCAACATGTAAATACTTGGTTTTGGTAGGCGTTAGGCTTCGACTCAAGTAATATATGACATGTTCATAATGAGAATCATCCTCTTGGATAAGAACCATAGTGATGGTGTAATCCGAGGTTGCGAGGTAGAGGAAATAATCGTGACTATAATCAGGGGGGAAGAGAAGCGGAGCACGTGTCAGGGATAGTTTTAGAGCTTCAAAATATTTGTTTGCAATGGTGTCCCATACAAACTCGGACCCCTTTTTGAGTAGGCACGTAAATCCAAGAGTTATCTCGACGTAGTTCAGGATGAAACGACTAAGAAAATTTGCTTTCCCTTGCAAACTTTGTAACTGGCGAAGTGTAGAAGGAGGATGGAGATTAAGAATTGCCTCGACCTTCAAAGGATCTACCCTGATCCCTTGATGTGAAATGATAAATCCTAGAAGTCAGCTGGATTCTATGTAGAAAACACATTTGTGAGGATTCAAGCATATATGTTAAAACCGACATCGGAGGAAAATGGATCGGAGGTGTATTGGATGATCAATAAGGTAGATGGAATGAGTAAGTAATTCATCAAGATATGGTTGCACGATGTGCTTGATATCATGGAAAGCATAAGACATAGCACGCTCAAAAGTTGTGCCAACATTTTTTAGACTGAAAGGAAGTTTCCGGTAGGCCAAAGTGCCCCAAGGACAAATAAAAGTGGTTTTGTGTTGGTCCTCAGGAACAATATTGATTTGATTATATCCGGAGAAACCATCCATCAGAGAGAAGATTTCACTTCTAGCGCAATCGTTAACAATTTGGTCGACGAAGGGGATAGGAAAGTTGTCTTTAGGACATGCTTTGTTAATATTCCTATAATCAATGCACATGCAGATTGTGCCTTGTTTCTTGTCGATCGGGACAATATTGGAAACCCAGTCAGTGAGAGCCACCGGGTAAATAAAGCCAGCTTTGAGAAGTTTCTTGACTTCAATCTTGATAGTGGCTGCTTTGCGTGGGTGAACTAGACAAAGGCGTTGCCGGACGGGTTTAGCATCTGGGTATGTCTTAATCTCATGTATCACAATGTCAGGGTCAATGCCCAACATTTATTCATAGCTCCAGGCAAATACGTCACGAATTCTTTTAAAAGTGTCTTGTAGGTGATGATTTCGTTAGGGGAACACGAAGCTCTGATATGCACATTTTCGACAATTCCAGGTTTTATGGATATGTCGAGGGGAATGGTGGGTGAGAAATTGCTTAAGTTCCCTTTGGAAAACACATCGTGTGTGGACTCGGGAATGGTAGAAATGACTACAACGGTCGATGGGGTCGAGATCCGTTGGTATCTCTCGATGGTGTGTTGTTCCAGGAAGAGGATGGAACGATGATGTCCATCGTCCTAGGGGGTGTCTTCCATAATAGACATAATCATCTCATCCATGGGAAAAATGACGTGGAAAGGATCTAGAGATAAATCACCAAGAGAGGAGGTAGAAGGGGTTGTTGATTGAATGGCCTAATAGGCGGACTCAACTGGACTCAAAGGCATTTCGTCACCGTAACAAATATGATCGCTGGGGTCGGGTACCATCCATGGGTCGTGAGACGCAGGGGTTCCGGTGGAGATCATGTTGATTGAAGTGACAGATGGATATGGAACATCAGGTGGTGGGATGGGGAAGGTACCCATTAACGAGGAGTCTTTGAGAAGACCCACACCTACATTCTCATATCCAGGGGAGTTTTGGTAATAAATAGTACGTTGCCAGTGCGTGTATCTGAGTTAAAGAAGGCTAATTGGTCAATGATAATTAACTTTCCTTGATGTGGGAAATGTACAATATGAAAAAGAGTCAACACAACTGCGTGCATGGAATTGTGAGGAGCGTCAAAGACTTCCACTTCAACTTGGACCGTTTTTCCTTCTAACGTGATTGGCAGTGAAGGGAGGACACCGTAAGGCTTAAAACTGGAGCCATTAAAGGCTTTGAGTGTGTTATGGGATTCAGTCAAAGAGGGAGAGTCGATGGCTTTCCAATAGGTAATAGACATGACGCACGTCGAGGCACCCTTGTCGATAACAGTTCTACAAATGTTTTTGTCAAAGACAAACACTTGTATTTGGAATGCGAGCTGAGGGGGTAACCTTGGAATGTGATCTTCCAAATAAAAAATTATTAAATTCGTATCCGTAGGGTCGATTCCACCAATATCTCTCAACAGTGCCTTACGTTGTATGGGACAACTTTCAAGGACTTCAAGGGCTGACATTGCGGATGGTGCTTGGGCCATATCTTCAACAATGTTGTAGTTCTAGGCAGCACAGGCATGAGGATTGAAAGCCAATTTCTGAACAATGCCCTTTGGAGGAGGGTAAAGGACTGTGTCGAGGCTTGGTCATTCAAGATGAAGAGAACTGTTGGTAGGTGGAGTTGTGGGAGATGGTTGGACCAATGAAGGAGGTATAACATCAACCTTCTCTTTAGAGAAAGAATAATCTTTGGCTCGAGTGGTAAGTGCTATGTCACTTTGCTTTGAATCACCTGTGCACATTAATACATAAGATGTAGTGGAGGGGGATGGTTGGTCATGAATGACCAATTAGGCATGTTTTTGAGAAGGGAAGGGTTGTGAAAAGACGGCCGGAGTGGGTGGTTTCCTGGTCCCTTGAAGGAATTTAGTAAGCTCAGCTCGTCGTGGACAATCCTTCTTGTAGTGATCATCACCACAGATAAGACAAGGGTATCGAGGTTTGCACTTATCCCTATCGTCAACAGGTGGTGTTTTGGTTCTCTTTGCTTGCAAAGTATTTTTGTCCTCCTTATTCTTACCCTTTCCCTTTCTAGATTTTTTTTTACCG
>JASDQU010011816.1:87252-97473 GCA_032191745.1 Picea mariana | reverse complement strand
AAAATAAGAAAATCTTTTAGATAGTCGGGGCTCGCTAACACAGGTGCCTCACTTATGACTTTCTTAATGTGTGTGAATGAAGCTTTGGCCTCGGTTGTCCATTTTACTTCATTGTCCTTTTTCAACATACCTGTGATCAGTTTTACAATCTCAGCGAAATTCGAGATAAATCTTCGTAAAAAATTTATTCTTCCTAAGAAATATTGAATCTCTTTTACATTTCTAGGAATATTTATAGTATCTATCACTTCAATCCTCTTAGGATCAATCCTGATTCCATCCCTAGATACAATATGACCCAAATACTTATCTTCCCGCATGGCGAAATGTGATTTCTTTGGATTTAAAGATAGACCAAACCTGTGGCATTTTTCGAATGTCTGTTTAAGATGTATCAAGTGTTCTTCGTCGATTTTAGAGAAAACCGTTAAATCGTCAAGATAAATGACTACGAAATTATCCCTTTCATCGATGAAAGTGATGTCCATAGCACGCTGGAACATGGCCCCTGCATTCATCAAACCAAAAGGCATTTTATCATACATGAACGTACCACATGGTGTAGTGAAAGTGGTTTTTTCTCTATCTTGTTCATTCATGGTGATTTGATTATAACCAGAGAACCCGTCAATCATAGACATTCGGTTGGTTCCAACTACCTTTTCTAGCACATGGTCCATTTTGGGCAGCAGATAGTTGTCCTTAAGAGATGACTTATTTAGATTTCTGAAATCCACACACAGTTTCATTTCCCCATTCTTTTTCTTGACTGGGACCAGGTTTGATACCCAATCTGAATATCTCAGAGGTACTATTATTTTCGCGTCTAAAAGTTTCTTAACTTCTTTTTCGATCACAGATAACAAAATGGGGTTGATCTGTCTAAGCTTTTTCCTAAATGGTTTGACCCCAGGCTTTAGAGGTATCTTGTGATCAATTACGAAAGTGTCGTATGTCCTTAACTCATCATAAGACTAGGCGGACACATCCTTATACTGTCCAAGTAGGTCTTTATACTTACTTTTTATTTCGGGAGGGAGGAATTTGGATATTTTTACCATTCTGGATTCTTCTTTGGTTCCTATATCACATTTCTCCACTTCTTCTAGTTAGGGTTGTAAGGCGGATTTTACAGGTGCATCGTTTTGATCAAAAAGTCTTTCCAGAGGAATCAATCCTTTTGGAATCTGGTTATTTTTAAGGACCAGCATGCGATGATTTGCAATTTTGTCTTGAAATATTTGAGGGTCTTCCCCTTCTTGCATGATCCATATCTGGTCATTTTGATTTTCTTGGTCTGCATGAGTTTCGGAAAATTCACCTACTGCTTCAAGAAACTTCTTAATTTGTTTGTCATCCTCAAAAACCTGCCAGTGCTAGACATTGTCTGGTATAGATGGTCTGTGTCTTATCTCTATGTGATACTTCAATTTAAAGGTTGTAGGAGGCATGAAAGTTGAAGCCGCTTTAGCTAATGCATCAGCATGTAAGTTCTCTGCACATGGGATGAAGTGGACATTTACAGACCAGAAAAAATTTTCCATCAGATCCCAGGCACAATTATTGTATGATCTTAATCTGGGATGCTTGGCTTGGTACTGTCGATTTATTTGTTTGACTATTAACTCTACATCTCCGTATACCTCTAAGTTATTTATTTTTAACTTCCTGGCAGCCTCTAATCCTAAGACCAACGCTTCGTATTCACATACGTTGTTAGTATAATCTATATCCCATTGTAGTCTATAAGAAAAAGGAACAACGAACTTTCCTTCGAGAGCCACTAAAAGCACTCCTGCACCAACCCCTTCACAAGATGAGGCACCGTCAAAAAACATTTTCTAGACATCGGTGCTACACAGATCCTCTGTCATGTAACCTGACTCTTCCTGCTCTACATTGTTTTCCTCTGGACAACCATCTAAACCATCATCAAAAGATAAGATACAATTTCCTAAATCTTGATCCGCAATGTAAATAGGGAAATTGTTCATATTTTGAGGGTTGCTTACTGTATATAATAACCTCGTTTCTCTGTACAACCGAGTAAATTTCCCACCAAAAATAGGAATTGTGGTGAACGTCATATCCAATTGAAGAGAACCCCCCAGCTTGGCTCCCCATGACCTAGACAAAAGTAAGCCATACTTAGGGGGAATATCAACAATAACCACGTCCATCAAGATACTCTTAACCGGAACCTGTGCTAGGGTAACTACTAAATCCTTTATCATTACCATACACTTAACCCTTCTCAAGTCAAAAGAGTAAAGATCTTCGTAAGGTCTGGTGATCTGGAGACCCAATTTGTCCATAATAATTTTAGGCATCACATTATGGGAGGCTCCGGAGTCTAACATGCAATTATGTAGCAGTTGATCATATACATTTAAAGTGATATAAAAGGGAGAAATAGTGTCTTTGGCCCCTTCAAAATGTGGACCAAAAGTGATTTTAGGTTTATCATCTTCCAGGTTTAAAACATCAGACTGAATTTCTAGCTCTGAGACACATATCACTTTGGTAATCTGCTTTCGATAAACTGGGTTTTTTGCTAATTCTACCAGAGGGATTGGTATCTTAATTTTATTTATCTCATTTTCAAAACTGAAAACTATGCTCACCTTGTCTGTTTCTTTAGTTGGGACTTCTGAATCCTTACTTTTCGACTTATTCGTCTGGACCGCTTTATTACTCATGGTCTCAACATTTCCCACTTCAGACTCTTGTGTGCTTACTACTTTCGCTTTGTTGTTAGGTAATAGGGAGTAGGCTCATAAGTTTGACCTCTTGGGAGGATTTTCTTAGGTTGAGTAGTTGAAATGGGCTTACTCTTAGATCTCAAGTTGTACTTAGGTTGGATCTCGGCCATTATCATTTCAGTTTCTTGTTGAGAGCCACAAAGGTTAGTATGATCTCTTTCTTCACCCTTAAACAACGGTTGTTGAGTGTTTAGAGATTTTTCATAATATTCTCTAGTCAGATACGGTTGTGTGCAGTCATCACTGAAGTTCATGACATCATTATCCGAATCTCTGAAATCTTGGAGATCATTCGCTCCTATAAAAAAAAATATCTTTAGGGGAGCTTGTATTTTTTGATCTTCATTTTTTATCTATCTTTGTTGGTTCGGGGGGTTGGGGTTCCTCTTGAAATCCTTTTTGGGGAAGGAATCAACTTTGGTCTATTCTAGCTCCATTCTGGATATTTTATTAGACAGTTCCTTAATTACCCTGGCCATATCATCTACATTGTCATCTATGGATCTATTAGACCCTGACGACCCTGCTTGTTCTCTAAAGCGTTTGATTTCTTGGTTTCCTATTTCTATTTTAGCTTTAAGCTTACCAGAAGCCATCATATTCAACTCAATTTCTACAGTGTCATCCTACATTCAATTTAGAGTGGCGCCCCTTCTTTCTCGCAAAAGGAGTGCAAAATCTGGTTCGAAAGCCCCTGTGAAGGTTACTTTGGTTGCGGGTTGGGACAATTTAACCTTGGTTGGGATTTTGTTATACAACTTGTTGAATCTTTGAATAAATTCCATAACTGTTTCTGAATTATTTTTTATTAAAGACCCAAATTCGGTTAAATAATATAGGTGGTCCTTTCTTTCACCCCATTGTCTAAGGAAAGCATCTTCCAAGGTGTCATAGGACAAGATAGATGCTGCAGGTAGACTCCGAAACCAAGTTTGGACCTATCCTTTGAAGGTTTGAACAAGAAGCCTCGAATACATGTCCTCATGTTCGATACCTAGGATGTCTACGAATTGATCAAAGAAATTAATGCGTTCGGTCGCGGTCAGATCCCCTTCCCCAGTGAATTTTGGCAAATTTTTTATATAATGTTCGGGAAGGTCGTGTAAAGGAATGGGTAAAACCAAAGGAGCGTATCTTGCTGCTACTTTAGCAAACACTCTGGGAGGAGGGGAAGGCCCTTGACCTCCAGCTCCTCCCCCTGGAGCACCTCCACCACCTCCTCCGACAAACCCTCCACCTCCCCCTCCAGCAGCTGCCATCATTATTAGTGGAAAGTCATAAAGGGGGTTTCAGAAAATTAAAAGTGAATCTTTATTTTCTTCGTGAAGAGGAAAATTCGATGATGAATGATAAGGAATGCAAGGACTTGGTTCCTCAGATTTGCAAGAAAAGAAATCAGGAGAACTGACGGGTGTGGAAACTGAATGTGTAACACACTCTTCAAAATTAGGTGAGGTCGGGAAATTTAACTGAAGAAAAGATGGTATGTCAACTGTCGAAAAACTTTCAAAAGGGCCCTTTCCTTTGTGTACTAAGGGGATTGTCGAATGAATCTCACTCCTAACTTCAGAGCATTTTGACGTTAGATCTTTAATATCAAAAAGAGGACTACGTGAAGTTGAAGGTTCAGAAGAACTATTAGTCTTCAGTTGTGGGTTTTTAAGCTTATAGACTGCAACGGTTGGCTTAAGAGAGCCTCTCGCCTTTAGAATCTTCTTGAGATCGGTAACGGGTGTAATCTTCTTACCATCCAGATTTTGTCTGGTATTCCTTTGACCGGATGCCATCTTATTATTTCTGGAGTTGCCAAGTGAAAGATTGGAAAGCCTTAAAAAGGTGTGTACTCTTTGTTCACTATCAAAGGGTAGCACATTCAACGAAAAAAAAAAAAAAACCATTTTCCCAGGGAAAAAGATTTCATAACTTCGGTCCCCAGCAACGGCGCCAAAAAGATGTTGTTCCAGAGTCTGTACTTAAGGCTTAGAAGTACAGTGTCTAGGCATCTGAAAGTGGGTAAAGGGTAGAGAAAAGAGAAACGTCAACCTTTGGCAAGGGAAACTAGGGATGATTTCTATGTTGGCGTTGTCCAGCTTCCAACTGTTCCTGGATGTTTATATCCTGTTCAATCACTGCCCATGAACGTTCGAGTTCAACCCGGGTAGTGGTTGTTTTAAGAATAGTATCAAAAAGGTTTAAGGCAATGTGTGTTTGATTTGATAATCTGGGTTCGATATTGGGCTATGTTGGTATAGGGACAGTCATGGAGGAACAGTAAAATAAGAAAACCTCAGGGGGATTTAAGTGTTGTCTCAATTTGGTCGTATAAAAGAGAGTTTACGGTTTCAGGAATAAAAAAAGAGGTGCAAATCAAAGGCTCTTTCTCGTAACTGGGTTATATTTTAATAAAATGTATGAGGTGGGAGAAAACATTTAGCTGTCTATTGAGTAAGGCTCCTATCAAGGGAGAATCTCACGTATAAACAGAAGAAGAAAAATGTAAAGAAATAACCCGATGAAGCATAAAATATATATAGAATTCTGAAAGTGTTGAATGGTCTTATACCTGCTAATAGCTGGTACAAAGGAAAAACAGTAAACAATATAGAAAACCAAAATTCATTCACTATAGTAGAGGTTGCACTAAATTATAGCGAAGCATTCATCAGATATGTCTATGAAATGAAACAAAATATGAGATACAAGAAAACAAACTCATAACACAGTCGTGACGGAATTGAGAATCTTCGGATTTGCGTTATATTAACTCTCAAAATGTAAAACCTCTATTACAATCGACACAAAAGGGTCCAACCTTTTTTTCTTTCTTTCTATGGTATATTTATACAGTTTTACAATAAGATGGAATCTCAATCATTGCAAAATTTTTCAGTTATGATAAGGAGGAGAGAAATCGTTCCATTTCTTTATCTGTGTCTTTATTTGGCGCCATAAGCTTGTCCTCGTGCATGCTCAGTACAAGTGACACACCTTTCCACCAATCGAGATATCAGCCTTGACGGTTCTGCTTGACAATTGGCTTCAAAAGAATAACAATCTCGAGCTAATTGTGGCAACCTGTCTTCCATCTGTCTGTCTATGATGTCGATAGCACACAATTGCACACTTGGTTTAATCATACATTTATCTATTTGGACTATGTCTTCCATAGTCACTTGTGACATCTCGGCCGAATCTCTTTTCTCTTTTTCATTTAAATCAAGTGATATTTTTTCCATATTCATTTGAATCAATGGCTCAACATTACCTCCACTATCAATACCTAGCAGATTACCATCTATAGAACTAAAATCCTCTTCTAAGGATTTTGTTACCCTCTTGGCTTTCAACTTACCTTCCGAGATGCCGTGTTCCCATTCTTTTAATATAATATTTCCTCTAGTCTGCTCCGAAATGGTAAACCTGGGAGTACTTCCCGATTTCCTATTGTTTGTAGCTATCATAGCCTCTTGAAAGGCGATCTGTGCTGCTCCATCTTCTCTTTCTCTAATAGATAAATTTTCCAAAACTTGATTAACAAGAAAGAAGTTGTCCCGAATCACCTCTACCTTGGCGAGTAAATTTCGCTGGGCCACAGAAACTCTGCTCTGAATCTCCATCGCCTGGGACTGGAACATCCCAATATTTATCACTTTACTTTCAGCGATTTCCACTCTAGCCTATAGCTGTTCGATCAAATCCTTTTGCTGGCCCGCTTGTATCTGACCATTCTGAACCACCAGCTCTAATTGTTCGAGCTTAGTCTTGAGTAGCTCTATCTCACTTTTATCGGCCAACCTTGCTTGCTCTATCCCTACACTCGCCTGGTCTTTGGCAGCCTCCGCTGTTGTGGCTAGTCTGGCTTCTAGGGTTTTGATGAGGCAATTTTTTCATTTCAGCTGGTTTTTCAAAACCTCAACTGAAAATTGATTTGTTGTGGCATATGCCCCTAATGTCCCAGCTATTTCCATCGCAAGCTATTCATTCTTCTTGTCCTTCCCATCAGTTAAAACTTTGTATTTCTTGGTTGTTGATTCCCCTTCTTGATAGAATTCTCTCTTTACCACTGCCTTTCTCTTCTTATCAAAGAAGAACTCATTTAGAGGGAGCTCTTCCACCCTTATAGGCCTCAATTCTTCAATTAAGATCCACCCTGCGTCAATATTTCCCTGAGTTGACTGCAAGGGAGTAACGGATGCGATAGGATCTCCTATTTGCTTCACTCATTGCCCCAGAGTAGTAATTGGAGTCTGCTTCTTTGGTGGGTCGGGAGTCTTTATCTCTACTTTCGGGCTCTTAGTTTGCTCTTCCTTGTCCTAGTGTTTTTCTTGACTGGGAGTCGCATCTTTGGAGCCTTCGGCATCTTTTTGTTTCACCTCTGCTGTACTCGGATTCTCACCCCATAATACTACAGGAAGACAACTGCGTCGATGTTCTTGGATTTCAGAACATCGACCCTCTCTTCAGGTGCCAAGGTTTGTATCCGAGCTAAAATCTCGATGTAAGATCTTGCGCCTCGGAAAATTTCATCCGAGGGTGAATTTTCATGTTCAAATCTCTTGAGTCTGCAACTGGCCAAATGATTACTCATGACCCTTTGCGGATCGTGCTTCTTGAATTCAATAAGGACCAATTTTAGGTCTTCCAGGGCTGCTGCCTCAGCTTTAGCATGCCTAAAATCTAACAAAGAATACGAATTTAAATGAACAGGAAAGGTGGCCATACCTTCTTTGAGTATCCCTTAAGCTCCTTGCTTATGCCACCGATTATTGTTTGTCTAGCAACTTCATGAAAAGCCAGCTTGTCGGGGATAAATAATGGCAATGCATGTGGGGGAACAGAAGCCCCGAAAACTCTGAGATATGGGAATTTGGCTTCTACATACCAGTCATCTATACTGCTCAAATTCATCACTATACTGTTCGAGATCCTCGGTGGCGGGTGGCCGAAAATTGTGACATGCAAAGGTACCATCACCCAATTGAAGATTTCATGTATGAAATATGTCGCTTTGTTTTCCCACAATTTCGAATGATAGACATGGATGGGCTAGACCTCTGCTGGAGTCCAACTCCATCTCATTAAGGGAAATGGTGTTAGAAAGCACATGACGTCCATAATGTATGCAGACATAAAAAATGAAGAAATCTTTCTGCTCTCTTTCTGCGCTCGATACTCTATAACCCGACTAGTCAAGCTATCAAACAACATTTTCACCCAATTGAAGGAAAAACCTTCGGTGACTTGATGTATTAGAGGCACCCATTGAAGAAATAAATGTGAGGTGTCCTCTCTCCCGTATAATCTGCATGTCATCATAGCTACATACTTGAACTGTGGTTCCAAGGAAGCTATTAAATATATACCATTACTGTCTGCCCTAAACTTTGCAGGGTGCGAAACCCAATCTCTTATTAATCTAGACATAGTCTTGTCATACTACACACATTCCTTCTGTTTGAACTTTTCCAAGAATTCGGCATCATATGTAAGGTCGGACGCTATGGGAAACTTCTACATATCTTGTAAATGTTCAAGTCTAAAAGTCCCGATGGTGACTTCTGCTCATTGATGATGGTTCTAGTTGGTATGTCCACATGGTCTAATGCCCATCAGACCATATCATAGTAGGGGAGCAGTTGTGGCCTGGCCACTACTTTATGCATTCCTGATTGAATGACGATCTTATATTTGGTGGTTATGTCATCTTTTTCATTGTCGCCGGAATCATCAAAATAATCCACTAATTCGGCTTGCAGAACATGAGAAACGAATGACTAGTTCAGGAAAGAGTCGACACTTCGAGGTGAAGTATCAGCGACGTTGTCCAAACCTTGTCTTGAAACCTCAATGCTGGCTTTAGATGCTTTTCGCGGGGCCATGACGGGAGATCCTGCTTTAGCTCTTCTACGATAAAAATATGCATACATACAGAAGTTAGCTCGTTGAGAAAGTGTGCTCTGCGTAATATAGAAATGAATTTGTTATAACAAATAACAGCTCTATATATTCGAAAACTCGGTACTTTTTAAGAGCAGATCGGTCAAATCACGTTTAAAAATAAATTTAGCAATAAAAACCCAATCTTTATTTGTCGATTCGCCTTATTTCTAATTAATGCCATAAATTTTGGCGGTTCGAAATGTCAGTTGGCATAAGGAAGAATTAAGACTGCCTCGTAAACTATGCAAGCATCAAAACATGGGAGATACTGATTTATCTTAATTAATTCGGTTTTACCAAAGTCAATTAATCTTTCAGTACTCTTTGTATCAGGAATTTTTTCTTTAACCCTTTGAACCTCTAACACCCGAAATTGCGATGATTGACTTTGGTTAGTAAAAACGTAATTGTGATTAGGTGCTTAATTAATTACATAATTATTTATATCGCCATATCGCGGCTTGGAGCTTCGAAGGTACAACTTCCGGAAAGTTTGCATGTCGAGTCGCGAAATCGTGAGATTGCGATGATATGTTTTAATTAAAAGGGAGGATAAAATTGGATTAAGTGTTTAATTAATTATGTTCATATCTTTATCATGACTTCACGACTTAGGGCTTAGACAGTGTAGCTTTTTAAAAGAGAACACGTTGAGTTGCAAATTTCCGACAGAACTTAACCATGGCTAAGATTTTACCTTTAACCTTGAGACGGGTTACTAAAACAAGAAACTTGTGGTTTCGGCTATCAGGGTTACGACAATAAGACTTTTGGATTTAGTGAACGTCGAGATGCAAAAACCCGATGATGTTTAATCATGATTTAGGAAAATTTTACTCTCGTTACTAACCTGGGAAAAATTTTAAAATGATTTCTCTATTTCGTTGTTCGGGACTTGTGAACTATGTGATCTATAGTATCCGACATACAAAATCCTGAGGTAGAACAAAGGAGGGAGAAATATTTGATGAAAAGTAGAACTTGCTTCGAGAGTACAATAATTATCGTCGCTCGCGTGATAAGACTTCAGATATTTTGAAACCACATATGGAAAATACAAAAAACATCTTTCGATTTCGAGCATTAAGATATGAAATTCGAGACTGGCTAGAAAAAACAAAAGTGGCTCCAACATAGACCTTGAAGTTTTCAAAAACTTCTGAATTATTGATGAGAAAGAAAAATGTAGTCATTCTTGTATAATCATCAACTAATAACATAAATTATTTCTCACCTTTTAAACCCTTTGTTGTGGTTGGTCCAACTAGATCAGTATGCACAATTTTCAGTGGTCTTGTCATTGAATATTCTTTTGATTTAAACCTGGTCTTTGTTTTCTTTCCTTGTTGACAATGCTTGCATAAAGTGTTGGTTGGTTTCGTAATCAAGGGCATTTCTCTAACTGCTTCCTTTTTTCTGACTTTGACAAGGTTATCAAAGTGTATGTGACCCATTATTTTGTGCCATAGAAAACCTTCATCTTCTTTTCCTAGACAACACTTTTCATTTCCAATTTCAC